>FIZU01032187.1:0-10056 GCA_900064475.1 Pseudococcus longispinus
TCGATGACTAAGACTTCAATAAAGTAATTAAACAAGAACAGCCATCACACAACCCCAGTCAATAGAACTAAGTGAAAATTTGAGAAAGAGTTGCAAATGAGTTATGAAAAACTCTTCAACTCTTTTCAAAAAGAGTGCTAACTCTCAACTCTTTTCCAACTCTTTTTTAAAGAGAGTTCACTCTGAGTTGAACTCTGAGTTAAGAGTTTCAGAAAAAACTCCTGCCCATCCCTGTATGTAGTATACCTATATGTACAACATATATTTTTTCAGAATTTTTTAATATGGTAGAAGACCTTCAAAAATGCAAAAAATCAAATCTTTTCACTTTTTTCTACCCTTAAAAGCGTCATTTTTGGGTGAAAAATTTTTTATTGCAAAATATCATCAAGGACATCTAAACTCACCATTAACCAGAATTTAAACCTAATTCGTTCATTTCTTCCATATTTTCCAATTTTAGTTTGAAATAGCCGAATGACGCCATTTTGGGAACCCAGAGGCCACAACCCGCTCTGAGATGGCTTAGTGGCCTGAAATCCATGTCTGGACATGTTTCAACTCGATATTTGCCATTAATTGTAATTTCAGTAAATTCAAAAATTTTACTTTTTTTTCATTTCAATTTTTTGTAAGTGAAAAATATTTAATTCGGAAGAATTGGTAAAAAAAATTAAAAACCCTCGATTTTACTGAAATTGCAGTATGCGATAAATATCGACTTGACACATGCTCAGACATGAATTTTAGGCCCTCAGGTCACCTGGGGGGGGAGGTCGTGGATTCTCAAAATGACGTCGTGTAAGTATTTTAAAATTATTTTGAAAAAAATTGAAAAAATGAATGAATTTGGTCCAAATTCAGGTTGATGGTGAGTTCACATGTCATTGATGATATATTGTAAAAAAAAAATGGCTCAAAAATGACGCTTATCAAGACTTTTTTTGCAGATCTGAAGCAACATGTAGATATTACACTTTCAAGCCTTAAAACTTGGATTTCAGTATGAAAGAAGATTCGAAAAAATTTCCAGAGATGACCCTTGGTATGATTCATCATCCCTGCAAGTTTGAAAAAATTCGGTTGAGAGTTTCAGAATACCGATTGGGCCTCTGCGGGTAAGATGTTGAAAAATGGCTTCTCACCGATTGGGACAAAACTCACCCCAAAATGTTGGTCATGATGTAACACGACCCCAAAAATTTTTTAGGCCATTACCCCTATCCCAACCCGAGAAACATGGCCGAATATGGCGAAGATTCAATATTTTCTGTACGGGGAGGGGATGGTTCAAAAATTTTGAAATTTCCATAGAATGTAGTGTCTAGATATAGGTGTATATGTGAGAATTTTTTCAAAAAAAAAATTCATGTATTTTCTGAAATTTAGAGGGGGAATCGAAGAAAAGCTGTGAGGTGATGCAAAAAATCGTAGAAAAAATTCTCGGTCTCTGAATCGAACAACCATTCTAAGGAGGGTTCAAGAATTCAAAAAAAAGACAATTACAATTTTTTTTTGTGAATAATAAGTCGTATTACTACCATTGAAGATTAGAAAAAAATTCCCCATTTTTTTAGGGGTGTTCAGATGAATTTTGTACATGACCAATAATTTTTGTGCTTGAGGATATTTCGGAATTGAATTTTAAAAATCAATTATATGAAGTTTGATCAATATTAGGGGCTCGATTTTCACCTCAGCTGCACACAGAATGAACCCTGACCCCATTTTCCTTCCTTAATAGTCCTCAAATTTTTTTTATTATACAAGGTCATCTCGTAATTTGACGTTATTTTATTTTCACAGCAATTTGGGAACCCATAAAAAAATAAAATGGTGCCGGGGTTAGCTCTGTGCGCAGCTGAAGTGAAAATCGAACCCCTAATATCGATTAAATCGTATGGAATTGCATTTTTTCTTCAATTTTGAGTCCTCTCCAAACACAACCCTTTTGACCATGTACAAAAATCCTCAAAACACCCTGAAAACTATCCGTACCTAGTTTTTTTCCACTTTTTAATCGTAGAAATTTGACCAATTATACACAAAAAATGAAAAAGAAATCAAAATTTTTTTTTTTGAATTTTTGAAAATTTGAAAATTTTGAGCCTCATCCGAAAAATGAGGGGTTGAGTAAGAGACCAAAAAAAATTCTATGGTCTTTTGACATCACCCCATAGTTTTTTTCAAGTCTACCTCCAAATTTACAAAAAAAGCAAAAGACGACCGACCCCTAGACTAATAACCCTCGTTAGTTACTCACTATTCACTGTTCACGACACTATTGCTTAAGTGAAATTCGTTTAAAATTTTTGCAAAATTGAACAAAAATTTTTCAGTTGTTAAAAAATCACGTAAAAATGACTTATAAGTTGGAAAAGTACGAGTATCATCAGAATGGTGAAAAAATATCGTAGGAAAATGGAATAAAATTGTGTCAAACTTTTCCAAATTTTCCTAAAACTTGTTTTAAATTCAAAAGAATTATTTAAAAATGACGTAAAAATTGCTAGAAAACAGTTGAAGTGTGAAAATTATGTGAAAATGGTTTGAAGATGGGGGGGGGGGGGGGGGGGGATGATAAATTTGGAATTCCTACCATAATTGTTACAAATTATGTAAAAAATGTTCATTATGTGCTCTGAATTTATGGAAAAATGAATGGAAAAAATTTTTCTCAATGTTTTGACCGATTTTTTCGAATTTGTGGACAGTTTTCGTGCATTTTTACAACAATTTTGGTGGTGTTTGCAATATTGAGGATTTTTTTGTAAATTTCATTGATTATATGATATTTTGCGTCATTTTGCCACATTTTAAACTACTTCTGATTACACTTTTAACGATTTTTACGACAATTGAACAACGGAGGCACAATACTATAACAATTTTGGTACAATTTAAAAATTTTTTGTGCAGATGTTCTTTTACGTTATTTTGAAAAGTTTTTCAAACTTTTTTTTACTCATTTTATTTATTTACTGTTATTAAGAAAAATGTACATATATGGCAACTTAAAAGGATGCTCTATGTTTACAATCGAAAAAAATACTTATTTTTATTTTATTTTAACAATATTTCTTCATTATTTCGAAATTCTAGTCCATTTATTTCATTTTTTTATTTTTTCAGCCAGACATATGAAATACCATGGATCTCGTACCAACGCTAGGTTATGACTTCGTAAGTAGGCTTTTGAGTTACCTAATAATTAAAAGTATCATTAATTTTTTCGACTCTGCATAAAATCGATAGCAACGAAAAGTCATAAAATATTTTGAATGAGAAAATTCACCAAAATAAACCGAAAAAAATGAAAATTCGTAACTTTGATTCAATTTAGAAGTTGTCAAACTATACGATTCCTTCAAATTCCCTTCTCTTTCCTCTTCGCACATCCCATTCCATCATCGAAAAAAAAGCTAGCATCAATCCAGTGTTGCGGATTTCCAAACCTTCCTCTTTTTTCGTCTCAAATTGATTCGAATTCGAAACAACGAAGAGGGAAACTTTCATTTCATCTCGTTCGCCTCAAAAATACCATTACGTACTTCGATTTCAACTTAATTTTATCCATATAATTTTTCTAATTTTTTTCAATTTCTTCAAAATCGATTTCAATACTCCAAGTTGAAACTTTTTTCATAAAAATTCAGACCTTTTAAAAAAAATGTTTATTTATATCGATCGTTTAAGCTTTGAATTTCGTATTTTTGTTCATCTCGTGTACGTAAAACTTTTTTCGAGAATTTTTGGAAAACTTGGCAAACTTGGTAACGTTGGCAATATGTTATGAAGTTCACATATTGGCATAATAATTTTTCATCGCAACTCAACCGAGGTCGAATAGCGGAGCCAAGTTGTACATAGATGAGTAGCACTCGACTGGACACTTGTTATATTAGCAATACGTACCTTCTTGTATTTTTTATTCTGTTTCGTTCCAAAAAAATCCCAGAAATCCCGGAACAATACCAACAAACACTTCAAGGTCCCGTACTTGAATTACACTCGTGTGCAATGTACATGTATATGTACTTAATCTACCCAAATACGTATGTACAGATGGAAAAAAAATCATTCGGACGTTTCGTTTGTAAAACACGAAACAGCATCGAGGATGAGAAAAAAAATTTCCATCGTGTTTAAGTTTTTCATTTCCGCTACGACCGCGTCGCGTCGCCGAGTAAATGTAAATCACGAATTTCCACACAAAAGGACGCCGAATGCTAATGAACTTTATTTAATCGATTTCGCGCGCGTTGGCTGGCGATGGTGATACCGAAAAGAGTACTTTTTTAAAAGTTCACCATAACGGCTGAGCAGGTGCTGGGGAGAGGAATGAGGAGAGAAGGTGAAGGGTACCGCAATCGCGTAACCGCGAGCACAATAAGATGATACGTTGCTATACATCATCTTGGATTGGTATGCCAATGCGAATTTATTCGCGAGAAATATGACGTTGGCGGTATCGAAAAGTAGAACAGTATTGATGCGGCGAAGGAGTGATTAATAATGAGCTGCCGGTGATGAATTGGTGAGAGGAGAAAAGTATGGTGAAGTTTTTTCAATTCTTTCGTGTGAAAGGTGATTTTTGACGTTGTAAAATTTGTCTGTTTTCAAAAATGTCGAAATTCTCGGTTATGTCGCGAGATTTAATAGTTGGTGTTGCCAGATCGAGCGATCTATTGTCAATTGATCGATTCCAGATTTCGCTAAAAAGTGTATTTTTTTGGTATACTAAATTTTTTTGAGATGTATAAATAGGGTAATGATGATTGGCTCGGTAAAAACGGAAATTTCCTCAATTTTTCCCCCCATTTTAGGTTGAAATTTTGATTATTTAATGTTTAAAATATGTACTTTTGTGTTATTTTATTTTTACATGCGTCTATACCACTTATACCTAATCTCAAAAAGAAATTCAAGGGCAAAAAAATACACCTTGATACATCTCATAGAAATTTTAAAAATTTAGAGATCCTCCTCCCCTTTCCTCGCAACATCGTTTGGGGGTTTCGGTCACAATAACCTCAAAAGAAATTAAGGTGGTTAATAACCATGGATTTTGATACCTCACATAAACATTTGAAATTTTCGCCCTTTGGGGGTTTCAGTAAAAAATAATTCACCACCTTTGAAAACCCCTATAGCCACATTTTTGAATTTTTTCTTCTTACATTATTCTCCATTCTCACTGTGAAGCGTAGCGCCCGCGAACACTGTATTTCCCACGAGAGCATCGCGGAAAAAGTGACGTATTCGCTCGCACTTGATGCGACGGGTGGTCAGTTTTCATTTTTTTGACAATGTTGCACCAACTTCAAACTTTTGAAATTATTGTGGTAGAATTATGACTAAATAATACATTTTCTGGAAAAAAAATGGCGACTGTACTTTTGAAACTTTTTTACAAAATGGCGGCTCAAAGTTTTTAAAAAGCCATAACACGGTGAAAAATGACCCGAAAATTTTGAAAAAAGTGTTTGGGCTTCCTCTGACTCGCTAGAATTCATTACGCAAAACGCGACATTTTTATCTGCATTTGGCGAAGAACTAGAAAATTAAGACTAAAAAACACGTTTTGGCCATTCCCCCAAAAATAATCGCGCTAGGAGTCTAAAATTTTTGTCAACAGTTTTCCTCATCATGGTTGATCTTTTGGTACAGGTTTCGTCAAAATCGGTGTCGGGGGCCAAAACACCAAGCTTACCCGGCTATACCCTTTGTTGACATTAATTTTTTCGTTTTTTTCACACTTTCTTGTTTTCAAAAAAAAATTTGGTGCGAAAAATACAGAATTTTTCAAGGTGATTTTTTAAAAATTTGTCGACAGTTAATTTTTCAATATTTATTCTAAACAATTCCAAATTTAACACTAATTTTTTAACACTTTTTTCGAGCAAGCGGGGTAAATAATTTTTCGATGTTCTTGCGCCTAGAGAAAAATAAAATCAACTTTAAAAATTCCGTATTTTTTGTACCCCTGCAAAATCAATTTTCAATTTGAATTTTTTCTAACAAGAAAGCGTGAAAAAAACGGATTGAAGAAATTAATGTTGACAAATTTTGGAAAATGCTTTACTTTAAAGATCCCACATTTTTCGAAACCCTGTCAAAAAAAATTGAATTTGAATTTTTTTAACAAAACGGTTTGAAAAAATGAATAAAAAAATGAATACGAAAAACACACACACTATAAAAGTTTGAGCTAATTCATTGTGCACGCTGATGAAGACTCGTGTACGAGTTGAAACGTTCGTAGTTGTTAGTTCAATTCGTAATAAATAAATATTTTCGTTTTAGTAAAAATGTGTGCTTTTTTGTAACGATTTAAAAAATTAGTTAAAAAGATTAAAAAAATTAATTTTGGCAAATTTTGGAAAATCCCTCATTTTTCGAACCCCTGCCATAAATTCAATTTTAAAGTTTGAATAACAAAATGAAGAAAATAATGAAACATATTGAAAAAAAAACGGTCTACGTTTAGAAAAAATAAATCATATCATTTTAAAAATTCTATACTTTTTAAACCACTGCCAAAAATTTAATTTTCAACTTTAAAAAAAATTGTTACTTTGCGAACTATCAAAATGGGTTAAAATTTCGTTAAAAATTCAAAAATCGCAACCAAATTTTTTTGGGATCATTTTTTGAGAATTTGGGGCTCTAAATTCAATCGATTTTTGGATATTAGCGAAAAATTACAGTGCGACCTATTAAAATGACTTAAAATTTCGCCAAAAATTCAAATATCACAGTTGAAATTTTTTTCGAGCAATTTTTGAAAATTTAGAGCCCTAAAATGAGTCAATTTTTAGATATTATTGAAAAATCACCGTGTGACCTTTTAAAATGGGTTGAAATTTCCCCAAAAACCCGAAAATCACAATCAAAATTTTTTTCGAGCAATTTTTCAGAATTTTAAACCAGCTTTTTATCGAATTTTTTCCGACATTTTATCCGCTTTTTATCGGATTTTTACCTGCTTTTCAATTTCATTGGTTGAGTTGCTTCAGTGAACATCACATAATGACGTCATAAACAATAGCGAAAATAGCATGGCTCCGTTGTGATCCCGATCCGATCGTAAAAAGTGAAGCTGTTTTGACTTTTTTCTGTTTTTTTTCCTGCTTTTCATCGGTTTTTGACCTTTTTATCGTTTTTTTTCGAATTTTTTTCGGATTTTTTCGGCTTTATATTGGCTTTTCATCAGTTTTTTTTCGGCCTGAAGCTGAAAAAGAGCCGTAAGCTGTTATTTAAAGTTTTGTAAGCCGAAAGCCAAAACTGATTCGTTCGGCTTGATAACCCTGGTTGTTTATTCAAATGTTCAAGTGATTATATCAAGAAGCATTCAGGACTCTGGTGTTCAAATTTCCCACCACTCAAAAGTTTCAATCATCCAATTAACCACGTTGTTCTACTAGCAACTGTCTGAATAGGTTTCTTTGAGTTTAAGACATACAGTTTAGTCCAAGTACATATAACTAACCCTCGAAGGCTCCTGTTCCTAAAGTGCACAACTATCCAAGACTTAAATTGATCAAGTGACTAATTATCCAACATTCAGTACTCAATGGTTTTATTATCTGTCCAACTTTTCAACTGTTCCATCATCCAGGTGCTCAACTATTCAAGGTGGCCATTGTTTACTCGTCTGAATTATCCAACTATCCAAATGTCCTCTCCTCTTAGCTTAGCTAGTCAGATTGCTGGTGTATTGAACACAGACCAATAAGTCCCACATCACATTCAATTCATTTGGTACGCCACTCCCACACCATCTTCCAATCTCACCACTTCGGCTGCCATATTCGAAAACTAGGCCACCGCAATATCCGCATTACGTCTCAGGCGCCGGTGAAAATTCCAATTCGACTAAAACCCAAACTTATTCGAAACCACCGGCTCATCTCAACATTGCGTTGGGCGAGCTCATCGTCGGAGTTATTTATTCGTTACATCTCGTCGTTTTTATATATTTCGAGTAAGTATTTCCCGTTCTAACGAAAGCCTCCGGCTCGATTAATTGATTCAATTAGACGTGCCATGCCAGGCCACCGCACCTCACTCACCTCTCTGTATTTTACACGAGTTAAAACGTCGTCGTCGTCGTCGATCTACCCAGAAACCGAAACCATCTCTTGGCGGATAAATTTACCCTAACCAAAAAACCCTGCCCATCGGCTGGTATCTCTCGTCGAGCCAGGGGTAGGGGTAGGGGGTTAATAAACGAAAAAAATATACGTACACGAGGCTCATAATTAATATTCTTGACCGACGCGGGCTTCCTGTGCATTTCGCAACGCGCTGGCCGCAAACAAGACTAATTCAAAATTTACAAGCTGTTCGCGTCCGCCCCGCCTCCCACCCCATACCGTGTATTAGGTAATCTGGAATCGTAAAACGCTGGCACGATAAGCCGAGAATATACAGTACGTACAGGCAGGGGCGGAGAGGCCGACGACCAAAGGCGGCGCGGCGGCGGTCTCTTGCCAATTATGAATTTTGGAACAAGATACCAAGCCGCGTGTGTATGTATTATATACGTATAGTATATGGCCGAACAGGAACAGCGAACCGGCGGTAGCAGCTTTTTACTAGATATCGAAGAAGCAAATACCCATACGCAGCTCTCGTTAAGTATGCGGGTTATCTTCTCGTTCTCGGTCGCCCCATCTCCCTCGCTCCGGCTCGTTCGATGTGTTTACCAACCTTTGGGCTTTATACGTACACGAGTCCGTACCGCGCTTAAATCACTCTTCTCTTGTAAAATAAAGTGACCGCATGTTAAAACAAGCTCTAATCCGTTGCCGTAGCCTTTACATCGTTCTCATGGGTTAAATTTAACCGTCCAATTAAAAATCACTTCGAACGAGTAATGCGGCCGGCTTTACCCCGAAATGGATCTTCGCTCGAGTTACCGAGCTTTGCACCACTATGCGTGTATTTCGATTTATTTAAAAAAAAGAAATGCATGTATCGCCCTCGTCCGGGGACAGAACCAAAGTGGCGGAGAATCTCCATTCGAATTACAATGAGTAACATCATTTTTGTGCCGGAGGGATCCGTTGGTTTACATCTGAATACATTCAAATGTGATGTATTGGCACAATCAAGTCGTTAGATGGTTTTGTTGCCAGGTGAGTGATTCGAAGGTGCAAAAATGACCATTTTTGAGCATTTTTGCGAGTTGATAACCCTTCATACGAAAAGCGAGGGTGAAACCAATGAAATATTTGCTTTTTGGAATAGTCTGACAAAGTATCTAAGTCATTTTAGGTTTTTTTTAAAAATGTCATCGAAAAAAATATGATGTTGCATGTTCAAAACTTTTATAAGTTTCATAAAGTCTGACAAAATGTATGTGATTTTGGTCAAAAATGTGGGTTTTTGTCAGAATAGTCATTTTTTGTTCAAAATCGTCGTCAATTTATGGTCAAAATTGTCATTTAAAAGTAAAGATTGTTATTTCAGAGTAAAAATTGTTACTTTTGGCCAAAATTATAATTTTTTTGTAAAAAATACCAGTTTTGGTCGAAATTGTCATTTTTTGTCAAAATCATCAATTTTTGTCATTTTTCATTTTCTACTCCAAACCGCCATTTTTTGTCAATATTGTCAATCTATGTCAAAATTGTAATTTTTTGATCAAATTTGTGTCATTTCAAGGTAGAAAGTGTCATTTTTGGTCCAAATCTCCGTTTTTCATCAATTACTGTTCTTATCCAAATTCTGAATTTTTGGTCAAAATTGTATTTTTTAACGTAAAAATCGTTATTTTTGGTCCAAACCGTCATTTTTTGTCAAAATTGTGATTTCGAAGTAGAAATTCTCATTTCCAGGTGGAAAGTGCCATTTTTGGTCAGAATCTCCGTTTTCCATCAATTGCTTTTTTTTGTCCAAATTGTGAATTTTTGTCCAAACTTTAATTTTTTGTCAAAATTGTCATTTTTAGTCAAAATTATGATTTCAAAGTAGAAATTCTCATTTTCAGGTAGAAAGTGTCATTTTTGGTCAAAATCTCCGTTTTTCATCAATTGTTTTTTTTTGTCC
>FIZU01032191.1:0-10570 GCA_900064475.1 Pseudococcus longispinus
CCCCCCCCCCACCACCATCAGCACATCCAAAAAAATCCCTAAATCCATCACTCTTCAAACAAATTACGAATTGAAACTCAAAAACACATTTTTCAAACAACTATTTCAATATGATTTTATCTTTCTATGCAACTTTCTCGTCACTCACGATCGCTTCAAAGAATCTTTCGATTACCAATTACGTCATAGCTTCTCCTTAGACTTTCTCGAGGACCGAAATACTCTAACGAAACCCCATTTCAGCTCATTCAAAAAGCTCTACAAGGTATTTCGCCACTTTCTGGTCCAATTTCGACCCATTTTCATCTCTATCTGCACAAACCATCGAAATAAACCAAGTAAATCATTCTAAACCGCAATCATCAACATTCGATCGATAACCACTCGAGATAAAAATACTCTAAACGAAAGTTGCGCACGCAGGTGGACACCAACGATCGTATAAGTTCACCATCGTCTAGATTTATCATCCGTACATACGAATACGACTATTAAAAAAGGTAGGAAGCGCGTTAATATGGTTAAGTAAAAAGGTATCCGACGAGATGAAATGAATTCTGTTGCCAAGAGATCAGAAGCATGTACTTGTATCGCTATACGAAGAGAAATCTCGATCTCGTGGGGTACCCGAGGTGCGGGGTCTGGGTCGCGATCATCGTCGCTTCGTCATAGAGATTTTTCGCTCCAACGTGCGATATAAATCATTGTAGGAAACGCGCGAAATTAATCAACAAAAATTATTCGCTGTTTTTCGAAATTTACGACGGAGTTGGTCGAATAAGGCGTAAAAGACGCGGCGCGTTAACGCGTATATATAAATACTCGTCGTAAGTACCCCGTAATACATAAGAAAGTAATAAAGCAATGAAAAGTATACCCGAGCCATGGGTACTAGTCGTACGCGCGTCTAGTTGCGGAAAGCCGGAGTAATAATTATAATATTTATCAAACATCTTTTTAATCAGTACACACAGAGTATTCCTACGGTACGATATATGGTAAGAGTGTGGATCTGTGGAGTGTGCATAGAGGGACTTGTGAATTGGAATTTAAAAAAGATAATTTTTTTCAACCTTGAAACTAATTAGATGTCTTGTAAAGTAGAAAACCTTTCACAGACGTGATTTTAATTTGTAATGCTTTTTCATCTTTTTTCATATGTTATGAGATTTTAAACTGAATCTCCTGCGGTTCGGCTTTATCCGCGGCTTATACTTGTGTCGTCCTCCCGAGGATGTCTCGGCTTTAAAAATAAATACTATTAAGAATGTTAATGTGAAATGTTTCCTTCATTCGAGTCGTCGTCGTCCCAACATCCAGCCTCTCTCCTTCCAACTCTACTCTCGATTCTATCAAATAATTGTTATCTTATTTGTTTACAAACGCGTATTTACGAAAAGCCGTCGGTGTTAGGTGAATTTCCCATTAAACAGTGATGACTAATACGCGAATGCGGCGTGTGAGGTGTGAAATTTATACATTTTTTTCGATATTTTCGTTGGTAAAAATTTACTCACCACTGCGATGTCGATGCTACTCATATGTATATTACACATGTACGCGGCCAATGGTGATATTTTGGTTTGAAACCAGTCGGACGAGATAGTCTGAGTCGTATTTATAATCTCTATCGTTTTTATACGTCCGAAATGCCGAATCGCCTTGTCTTCTCTTTGAATTGTCCAAATCATAACGTAGTAGGTACCTATACGGTCTAATATTCCAACGAAATCAGCATGGGTCTGTTTTCGTATAAGAAAAAGTTTTAAATAAGTCAAACTACATAATTAGGTAAGCAGTCGACGAAACAGTAGGCAATGAAATGGGATTTTTAAACCCTGACAACACGTAGACTATACGGATAGGTATACCAGAGATGGAGAATTTTTGACGTGTGTGTTTACTCCGGAGTGTATATGACGCAGAGTTACGAGTATTTTTTTAAAACATAGGTAGGGTTTCGTTTTGGTGGAAAAATTCATAATTGAAAGAAATTTTTTTTATTTTTAACCTGTCTGCAGACATGTCGTTTTGTATACGATTAGCTCTTTTGTCCGATACCCGGAGTAATATTGACATAATACCATCACCCTTTCTTTTTTTTTTCGTCTTAGAAATGTGGGCGAGATGTTTCTTCTCGTTGTTGGCTCGAATAATAGACTTTTGTGTTGAAAATTTACGATGTTTCGATTGTAGAAAAATAAAAGAATGGGAAAACGATTTCTATACGTTGTAAAACTGTCGTTTTTTTCCAAATTGGTATAAATATACGTAGTTGCGATGGTGTTTTACTGTATACTAAATTGTACGTGTGGTTTTTTTTTCTCTCTTTTATTTTCAGGTGACAATGGACGTATTGAGTACGAAATGGTGAACGAAGACAAAGAAAATGATTTTATTATCGATTCGAAAAACGGTACCATTTACAGTAACAGAATGCTGGACAGGGAGACGCATTCTACGTATGGGTTGGTCGTGTTGGCCAAGGATAAGGCTAAGCCTCCCCAGCAAAGATTGACAGCTACTGTTCAGGTATGTTATGTTGAGTAGGTCAGTTGTTATTGTATTATGTATTCGTGTAGGGGTATGGATGTGAAATCGCAGGTTGAAAGGGTGCGTTGTTCGATTGTCGAGGTGGTGTGAAACTTTTTCTTTTCGTGGTGGTGGAGAGGGTCGTTGATAAGGTTGATATGTGTGGACGAATGGGAAGATTTTCGTTTTGGGGTTTGAATTGCGAGAAGATAATGTGTGATTGTGAGAAGTTTTCAGTCTCTATCTACGTATAATTCATTTCGAGAGGTTGGTAAAATATTTGGAAAATTTGTTACTTATTTGTACAAATATATGAAATGAAAAAATTTACATTTAATGGGCGATTTGAAAACCTAAATAGAGGATTTCGACTTGATGCGGGGGGGGGGGGGGGGAGTCGAATCTCGAATAATAATTATGAAAATAATTGTGAAATATATTCCAAAAATCGTTTGAAATATTGTGAAAAAATTATCTATCGACGGACTTTTTGAAAAAGTTGCCGAAAACCCCAAAAATTTGATAAAAACATAACAAAATGGTATTTCAATTAATTTTCATGGCAATATTGTCGCATTTCGGATTTTTTTTTGAAATTTTGAAAAATTTTCTTAAATTTTATTTGCACTTTTATCATTTTAAATAATTTTTATGATATTTTATGAATTTTTTCGAATTCTAAGAATACGTGATTTTTAAAATTATGAAGTACAAAGATATTGCAATTAGGACTAGGTACACATTTTTACTTAGACCATGCATTTTTAATGAATTTACAAATTATTCTTCGATGATATCAGAGTACTCGCTAATTTTGCAAATGCATTAAAAACCCTCACCCTTTTACGACAATCGCTGAAAATTTTCCAGGCCAAAAAGTCATATAGAGTGAAAAAATTTTATGATTTATGGTTTGGTACCAGGAATTTTTTTCTCATTGAATGATTTCTTGGACTTGAAAAATTTCAGAAATTTTGAAAATGATATGAAAATTGTAGAGTTTTTTTTATGAAATCGGTAAAAATACCTATTGTAGAAAGGGTTGAACAATCTCAAATTAATGACAAAAATTGTAACAAACTTTCAGATTTTCAAAAAAAAAACATGAAAATTACGATTAAAATGGCCAAAAAAATCATGAAAATTGTCTCAAATGTTATTGAAATTCAAAATTTTCGCAAAATCAATTGAATAATTTTAAATAAGATAACTATGAAAAAATAATATAAATCATCGAAAGTTTCGTTAAAATCGTTTAGATTTCCATAAGAAATCGTTTAAAATACTACAAAAACCAACGTTGAAATATTCATAAATTCTCATTAAAAATAATGCAAAACTAGTAAAAAATCATAAAAACTGTGAGAAATGTAAAAATTTTTGCAGTTTTTCTTAAAATTTCAACGTATTTCAAGATTTTGTGACCATTTTTCAAAATACAAGTAGGGGACTTTTATTGATTTTTTTTGTCATTTTGTAAATTTCAACATTTTCTACGATTTTCATGACTTTTTGATGTTTTTAATCAAATTCCAAATGGTTTTTATCCAAATTTTAACAATTTTTAACGTTGCGAGATTTTCGAAAATTTTTATAATTTTTTTACCATTTTTACGGTGTTTTTACTAATTTTTATGATGCTTTTGTTAACTTTTACAAAATTTTTGCTTATTTTCAAGGGTTTTTCTTCACGTTTTGAATGATTTTTATGACAATTTTGGCGATTTTTACGAGATATCCGACAGTGTTCATTATTTTTTCGATCTTTTCTACAATGTTTTTAACGATTTTTACGAAATTTTTGATGTAGGTATTTCAGAATTTTTTTCACTGTTTTTCCAACATTTTTATTGGTTTTTGTTGTCATTTTCAAAACTTTACCAACATTTTCTTCAATTTTCATGACTTTTTGATGTTTTTTTCTCATTTCGAATGATTTGTATGTAAATTTTGATTATTTTTTTCCACAATTTCTACAATGTTTTACGGATTTTTTGATTTTTTTTTTAAACGAATGATTTTTATGACAAATCTTCTTTACATGATTTTCGACATTTCTAATGATTATTCGATATATTCTCTAATGTTTTCAACAATTTTTGTTATAACTTTGACAATTTTTACAACATTTTCACTATAATTTTCAAAATTTATTAACTAATTTTTTTTTTAATTTTGAATGATTTTTATGAAAATATTGACAACTTTTACGAGATTTTTGACAATTCTCAATATTTTTTTGACCTATAATGTTTTCAATAATTTTTATTATAATTTTACAATTTTACAATTTTTTCCAAATTTTTGCTGATTTTCAATTTTTTTTTCACATTTTGAATAATTTTCACGAAATTTTCGACAATTTTCATGATTTTTTTACCATTTTTACAATGTTTTTACCGATTTGTATGACAATTTTTTACGAATTTTTCGACAATTTTCATGATTTTTTTTACGTTTTTTACGAAGTTGTCTCCGATTTTTTGTTATAATTTTATCAATTTTTACAAAACTTTTCCTGATTTTCAAAATTTATTTATTAATTTTTTATTTCAATTTTGAATGATTTCTATGAAAATATTGACAATTTTTACCAGATTTCCGGTAATTCTCAATATTTTTTTGACTTATAATGTTTTCAATAATTTTTATTATAATTTGACATTGTTTTCTAAATTTTCGCTTGTTTTCAATTTTTTTTCACATTTTGAATAATTTTCACGAAATTTTCGACAATTTTTCATGATTTTTTTGACTTTTTTACGATGTTGTCTCCGATTTTTTGTTATAATTTTAACAATTTTTACAAAATTTTAACCAATTTTCAAGACTTTTTGATTTTGTTTCATTTTTAATTTTAAAAATTTTGATGAAATTTTCAACAATTTTTATGGCCTATGCTATAATATTTTTACCGGTTTCTATGACAATTTTAACAAATTTTGATGATTTTTTTTTACATTTTAAAAGATTTTTTATGAAAATTTTGATAGATTTTATGAATCACTTTGGTATGATTTTTTGATAATTTTTTTTATTTATCAATTGATTTTTATGAAAACTTTTAACAATTGTTATACAATTTTCGGCATTTTTTATAATTTTATGGCCATTTCTACCATTTTTTAACAGTTTTTTATGGAAATTTCATAAATTTTCACTACATTTTCAACAATTTTCATGATTTTTGATCGATATACACGTACGTAATCGTATGTTGAATGATTATGAAAATGTTAACAATTTTTGCAAGGTTGGAACCATCTTGTAATCTGAAATTTCTTAGGTTCAAAAAGTCTTGTAGACAAATCCATGTCGAAACATAAATTTTAATACCTCACTCGATATCGTCGAAAATTCTAATTTTGGATCCCTCCCCCGCCCCCGGCGTTCATTTTCAAGATTAGCGATCCAAATAACTTCAGAAATGGATTCAAAGATTTTAAAAATCCAAGCTTAAGTCAACATTAAAAAAAAAACACAAAATGTTTTTTTTTTTTTAATTGAATACCCTTCGACAAATCAAAATTGGTGTTGATTTAAAACATTCATATCTTTGAAAAATAAAAGTTTTGAAGCTTTTAAACTTGAACTTAGTGTGTTTGATCGAATTAAACCATCTAATAATTGTGTTAGAAAAGATATTTCTATAAAACTGTAATTTTTCAAAAATTTGACGTTATTACTTCATATGTGCGACATCTGCTTCAGTCTTGCTCCAGACTCCCTCCTCCGCCCAGTTCACTCTTAGGTAATATATATCTCATCCGAAATAAAATTGTACCATGCAAAAAAGAAAAAAAAGGTTCAACGACTTGGTTCGTATCGCACGAAACACCACAACACGACGGTAAATTGTCGAAAAAAGACTCATCCTACAGCCACGCACGTTCGACAAATAAAAACGCAATAAATTTGGAAAATATTTTGATACTCGGTTCTAAAAAGTAAAAAAAAAAAAGAATCGATTAGTGTGAAATTACAAATTCACTGCAGCGCAGCAGTTACATAAATTATCCGAGAAGACGACGATCCGGTAGTAATGTTAGAAAAGGTGGTAATTGTCCCACGACGACAAGGGACTGGGGACACCAATCGACAAACGCGTATTCTATTCGGCTTTTGTTGATGAATCGTCGGCAATTAGTAAAATCGATTTTTATTATTGGACGAGGTACAAGGCGCAGCATTCGAACAAACATACAGAATGGTACAAAAGGGAAGAAGCTAGGGTGTGGTGGAAGGAGAATGCATATGTACGAGTATGTATACAGAATAGAAGATAATTTGGACGGTTATTGTGCACGTTTGGAATTATTATATAGGTATAAGATCTATGGCATAACGAGTGACCACTTGAAATTGTGTGGAATGTAGGTATGGAATAATGAAAAAAAAGCGCTAGGTACGTAGATGGTGTATAAATCACACGCAGGACTTTCTTGTGTTCATGTAAATGAGTTCTTTTTGTTGGCGCACCGTTGAAAATTCGAATCGATGGAGAGACGAAAGAAACCCCTGATTCATGGTGTTGTGGTTCTCGTATGTGTTAGTTTGTGAAAAAAAATATCCTGACGAGACGATTCGTCGTTCGTGGTCTCAAAAGGTGGTATTTTTTGGTCGATCGTCGTAACGAAGTGGAAGTTTGTGAAAGAAACGTAACCGTAATCGTATTTACTTTTCTGTACGTACAAATACCAGCAGCAAAGCTGGGCTGTGAAGTTGCGTGGTTTTATATTAGCTACATTGTGGAGTGTTGCTGAGCTAATATTTACACTGGCACCATCGGCTTTGCACTCTTGTCGAGAGACAATGTAGGTAAACAAATTCTAGAGCGAATGTACGTGCGAACCGTGATCGTAGAGAGGTACACGTTGGCTAGACTTTTTTCCTTCTTTATCTACGAATTATCAAATATTAAATAGGTAGTGACTCGGTGGAAATCTCGAAAATATAAACTACCGTTTACTCAGTTCTTGGGCCGACGTCGACACACCCATTCGATTAATTCCGAGTGTAGATGTGCTTCTGGTTGGCGAGCCAGGTTCGTTAACAAATTACCAAAACTAGATCCGTGTTGTCGAATCGATCCGACGTACGATTTTTTCCACAGTGGGATTTTTTTTTTCATCCGAAAGGAAATGGGGTCGAGGGAAAAGGAAGCAGGGCGCGAAACCGAATCTAGTAAATTACTTCTTTCCCTCGATGGCTGGAGTATGTTTGGGCATCTTTTGATACCAGCAGGAATTTGATACAGCTAATTTAAAACATTTAGTACAAAGCTGTTTGTTGCAATCCAGTACACATGAAATATTTGTAGCCGCGGTAATCAGTCGACCATTAAATCATGTAAAATAAGAGTATAATTTGCATTGTTTACCATGCCACATGAGTGTATCTGCGGAGCATTGTTAGCTAGCCAGGTATTCGGTCTAGAAACCGTTTAATTATCGTGAAATTTTTTTACTCATTTTTCGTATTTCTGATTACAGGTTGCGATTACGATAAAAGATGTCAATGACATGTCTCCCGAGTTCCTCATCTCGAACGAGACATCGGTACCGGAGAATACAGCCATCAATACGGTGGTAACGGTGATAAAGGCGGTGGATAAAGATGAAGGTCGTAATAGCTATTTGGAGTATTCACTGGGTGATTCGGCCGCCGGTATGTTTACGCTCGGCGGTGCGGATGGACTGTTACGCGTAAATGGTAAATTAGACCGCGAAGCGAAGGCAAATTATACGTTGAAAGTAAAAGCCAAAGATCGTGGAGAGCCGTCCAGATACACGGAGATGGAGTTATTGGTGAAGGTGCTGGATGAAAATGATAATAGCCCGGTATTCAATCCGAAACAGTATTCGGCGTTCGTACCGGAAAATGCGAGCATCGGTGTTAGTATTTTACAGGTGAGTGCGGCTTTGGAAGTAATTACTCGGTGTAAGGTGCTTCGGTGTAGGTTGGATTTGGGTGGGAAAATTGAAAGGATTTGTTATTGGATTATACCTGATGATATGATGGTGTTTTGTAAGCCATTATGAGTTGGTGGCATTTTCTAAGGGTGCATGATTTTTTCCGGATTGGGTGATGAGAGGGTGCGAGAGGTGGGAATGAAGATGAACGCAATATCATCCTTGAGATTTATCGATAAAAAGTAAATCTTTACGTTCGCCCACATTAAATAATTTTCAATTTTCTGGGTTCGTTTTCCGATTTGGCCCGGAGCATCGAATTTGAAATTATCTAGTGGAAGTTGAATTCGTGGGATCGAAGATCCAAAAGAGCTGTTGACACCTTCTCCCCTAATTTGGTCGTCTTCTTCTGCCAATATTTAAAATTCGAAATTCGAAATTTATATAAGAGACTTAGGCTATGTACATCATACATACGTACCCAATCAATACTTTCGGCTTTTGGTGCCTCGACGTTTGGCGTCAAGTTGCCATAAACTTTAGATGAATAAGTACATGTCCATTGTGTTGGCTAATCAGCATTCGATACTGGTCAATTAGCATTTAGTCTAGCGTACCGTAGCCTGTCATTTTACAGCTTCTTTTTAGAAATTCATACATTTGAGTCACCAACAAAAAATAGTTGTAAAAGGCAAGTTTCTCCTGGTGAAACCAATGCAGTGAACAAAGCAAGTAATAAAAAACTCTCGCTTCGTATGGAAATTTGGTATTTCTGGGCAGGAGACGACCAAGGGGTCATCACTACCGAGACTAGAACCTCTGAGAGATCACCACCAAAAATTAGTCTCAAGCTAACTTTCGTCAAGAGTCGTAAAAGGCAAGTTCTTCCTGGTGAAACCAATGCAGTGAACAAAGCGAGTAATAAAAAACTCTCGCTTCGTATGGAAATTTGGTATTTCTGGGCAGGAGATGACCAAGGGGTCATCACTACCGAGAGACTAGAACCTCTGAGAGATCACCACCAAAAATTAGTCTTAAGCTAACTTTCGTCAAGAGAAGACTCGGTACTGTCTACCTCAAACTTATTGCTAACTTTATTCAATATTTCGTTTCATTGTGTGTCAATTTCCAATTTTCGTTTAATTTGATTTTTCTTACTTCGTTTTAATTAATAACTAAATTCGTACAGATTATTGCTTGCGATGATAGTAGTGGCGCGGAGACTCTTCTTTTTATTCTCGTGCATAAATATTGTTGAGTGAATTTTTACTGTCTCGTAAGTTATAATTAAACTATTGCAGGTTAATAGTGATAAATAATCGTGTTTTAAAAGTGTGGTTCATTCAAATTCTAATATCGATATTCTTGGGGAATATAACATTGTCATTGGTCGATTCAGGGTGTTGAAAGCAGGGCTGTGAAGCCGAACGAATCGGCTTCGGCTTTCGGCTTACGAGATTTTAAATAACTGCTTTCGGCTGGCTATCGGCTTAGCTTATTATCGTTTGGCTGGCTATCGGCTTTTTTTCAGCTTTAAGCCAAAAAAAAACGATAAAAAGCCGGGAAAAAACCGATAAAAAACTGGAAAAAAGCTGATAAAAAGCTGAAAAAAAGATTGAAAAAGCGTATAAAAAGGCCAAAAAACGATAGAAAGTTTGAGAAAAAAGCAGATTAAAAGCTAAAAAATTGGATAAAAAATCAATAAAAAGCTGTTTAAAAAACCGATAAAAATTTGAAAAAAAGCCGATTAGAAGCTGAAAAATCCAGTAAAAGTTGATAAAAAGCTGTTTAAAAAGCTGATGAAAAAAACGATAGAAAGTGCAGATTAAAAGCTGAAAAATCGGATAAAAAGTCAATAAAAAGCTGTTTAAAAAACCGATAAAAATTTGAAAAAAAAAAAGATTAGAAGCTGAAAAATCCAGTAAAAGTCAATAAAAAGCTGTTTAAAAAGCCGATAAAAAGCTGTATAAAAAGCCGATAGAAAGTTGGGGAAAAAGCAGATTAAAAGCTGAAAAATCCAGTAAAAAGTCCATAAAAAGCTGTTTAAAAACCCGATAAAAAGTTGGAAAAAAACCGATTAGAAGCTGAAAAATCCGATAAAAAGTCAATAAAAAGCTGTTTAAAAA
>FIZU01032200.1:0-17381 GCA_900064475.1 Pseudococcus longispinus
CGGTCATTTTTGGGTGAAAAATTTTTTTCTTGCAAAATATCATCAAGGACACCTAAAAGCACCATTAACCTGAATTTTAACCAAATTCGTTCATTTCTTCCATATTTTCCAATTTTTATTTAAAATATCCGGAATGACGCCATTTTGGGAACCCACAGCCCCCTCTGAGATGGCGTGGTGGTTTGAAATTCATGTCGGCACATGTTTCAACTCGATATTTGTCATAAATTGCAATTATCAGCAAATTCAAAAAATTTTCATTTTTTTTCATTTTGTTCATAGACAATTTTTTGTAGTAAAAAATATTTAAATCGTAAAAATTGGTAAAAAAAATTAAAACCCGTTGATTTTGCTGAAATTGCAGTATGCAGCAAATATAGAGTTGAAACATGCTCAGGCATGAATTTTAGGCCCTCAGGTCACCTGGAAGGGGGTCGTGGGTTCCCAAAATGACGTCATTTGAGTATTTTAAATAAAATTAAATTGAAAAAAATTGAAAAAATGAACAAATTTGGTCCAAGTTTAGGTTGATGGTGAGTTTAGTTGTCATTGATATATATTGCAAGAAAAAAAATTTTCGCTCAAAAATGACCGCTTTAAGGATGAAAAATGGTGGAAAAAATCGATTTTTTGCATTTTTGAAGGTCTTTCACCGTATTAAAAAATTCTGAAAAAATATATGTTGTACATAAATAGGAATGCTACATAATATATATCAAGATTTTTTTGGCAGGTCTGAAACAACGTGAAGATATTACATTTTGAAGTCTTAAAACTCAGATTTCAGTACGAAAGAAGATTCGAAAAAAATTGAAAAAATTTCCAAAGATAACCCTTGGTATGGTCCATCATCCCTGCGAATTTGAAAAAATTTCGTTGGCAATTTCAGAATACAGAAATTTATAAGGGGAATCGGCATTTCGGGCGATATGACGGTTTAGAAGTGAGGTAGGGGGCTAAAATTTTCACCACCGAGTATTTAGACCATATAGACCAACTTTCACTAGAAAGTTTGAAAATCCCAGCCAATGGCCGATTCACCATTTTCACCCTTTTATGCTATTTCTAGATAATATTGAATTTTCATCTCGATACTGACATACTAACTCGTTCTTTTTTTCTGCACTCCAGACGACGAATGGGAAATCGCATTCGAATCAATCAGCGACTTACAATGGCTAGGTTCGGGCGCACAAGGGGCCGTATTCAGTGGAAAATATAAAAACACCACCGTCGCCGTTAAAAAGGTCCGAGATCAAAAAGAGACTGATATTAAACACCTACGAAAATTAAACCATCCGAATATTGTTCAGTTCAAGTACGTTGTGTAATTGTTTTTCCACATTGTGTATCTTTCCGGATACTAATTACTATTTATATTTACAGAGGAGTATGCACACAAGCACCTTGTTATTGTATTGTGATGGAATATTGCCCTTACGGACCGCTGTATAATTTATTAAAAGATGGAGAAGAAATACCACCGATTAGATTTGTCACGTGGGCCAAGCAAATCGCCTCCGGTATGAACTACCTGCATAACAATAAAATTATTCACAGAGATCTCAAAAGTCCAAAGTAAGTTGAACGAAGCTCCTTTAAAATAATTTTATTTATTCGTCGATTACAATTTTTGTTTCTTTGATTCTTAGTGTTTTAATCGGACAACACGAAATGGTGAAAATTAGCGACTTTGGGACGTGTCGCGAATGGAATGAAATCAGCACAAAGATGAGTTTTGCAGGAACGGTGGCTTGGATGGCGCCGGAAATTATACGTAATGAACCGTGTTCAGAAAAAGTCGATATTTGGTACGTAGTTCATATCGTGATTGATTCCATCGTCGATGAGCTTTTGCTAATGAATTTTTTCCGAACGATAGGTCTTACGGTGTCGTGTTATGGGAACTTTTGACTTGCGAAGCACCGTACAAAGATGTCGACTCTTCGGCTATAATTTGGGGAGTCGGTAGTAACTCGCTGCATTTACCAATTCCATCTTCGTTACCGGAGGGCTTTAAATTATTAATAACTCAGTGTTGGAATCCGAAGCCGCGTAACAGGCCTTCGTTTATACATATTCTAATCCATTTGGATATCGCTTCTCAGTCTGTATTAAACAAACCGTCGGAAGAATACTTTAAAATACAGGTACGTTCGTCGAATCACGCTCGATTGTATGATTTTCCCCTCAATATCGATCTAATTCGATTTTCTGGAACTTTACAGGCCGTGTGGAAGGAAGAGATAAGACTCAGGATGCTACATATTCAAAGTAGTGATAGCAATGTGATAAAATTCGAAGATGATCTCATTAGAAAACGCGAAGTCGAGCTAAAACACGCTCACGATATTCGAGAGCACTACGAACGAAAGTTAGCTCGAGCCAATGAGCTGTACAACGAATTGAGCAGCGCCATATTCGAAATTGAACAAAAAAAGCGCGATTTAATGAGGTAAGCCGGTGTACCAGTTTTTTCTCCACTTGGAATCGTAATATTACGTAATTTTTATATTATAGCTGTGACATAATATAAGTTTAATTACACCGATGGTATTATTGTACCGTGTAAACATACGATTGAAATTTGTCCGGCTGCCAAGCTGCGACGCGACTAACGATGGAGCGACGTAAATGACCTATGTCTTAAACAATAATTCAAACTACGTTTAAATCTCGTACAACCGATGATTCACAATTATCTGTGTTCTTCGTACGCATGTGATTAAAATTTAAAACGACGACACTTTAATGGAGTTCATCTCCGTCCACTTTGGTTTTCTTTTTTTGATCAACGCGAAATCGTACTAATGATTTTTTTTCTTTCAAACGACTTCGCGAAATGTTCGTTATCAGCGATTAAAAGCCAAAATAAAAACGTGCCAAAATACGTGATATCATTTTAGTCGCGCCGCTAGACGCAGTTTATTCGGCATACGTTGCCAAAATGAATAATTTTACCTGGAAAGTGGCGTCTCGGGTTTTTTATTTAATAGCAATTTTTCTTCTTCCGTTTGTTTTCAAGGCGAGAGAAACAATCGTCCAAGTTGTACCGTAAACGAAGCTCACGTTCATCTGGTAAAGGCCAAGACAGAACAAATAAATTCAACAGAAACGAAATCGCAGCGCCGTCGTTTGAAACTAGTCTAGAATTGACCAGGAGATCAGACAGAACAAACAAATTTAATAGAAATGAGTCGTTTCCATCTTTATCGCTAACTGATGCTAGTCCGATATCTTCGTCAGATGTAAGTTTGTTGTGCCGAGTTTTACAAATAGTCGATAATGGGCGAATTATTTTTATTATTTTTAATAAGGGGATTGTAGGTAATCAAACTTTTTTTCTCTTGACAAGGAGATTATCGAAAAAAATGAGCTTTATCGTCTTAGAAAATGATATTCGTGAATTGTGTTCAGTTGAATTTTCATTCATAACTTTTTTCAAAATTTATTAAGTTCATTTGAGTTCTGATTTGGTTTCTCGACATTTTTAATAATGTAAAAAAATTCAAATCAAACTTCGAAAAATTAAAAAAAAATGAAATTCGATTTCGTTTTTCAATTTTCAATTTTTTTCAGTTTTTTTTTTTTTTTTTAATAATCCTGTTTCTGTCTTTATTCAGATGAAAAAAGACATCATTTCTAGAAAATTTAAAAAAAAATTCAGTTCAAATTTTTGAAACAGATGTTGACAATTTTTGATTTAAGTGTGAAAGTCGATGAACTCTGAAACAAAATTTGAAATATTTCGAGACAAATTTTGATATTTTTGTAAATAAGAAATTCCCAACTTGAAAATTTTCAATTTAAAACAAAAATCAAAAGTTTTTTCAAGCTTGAAAATATTTTGTGTGAATTAAATCAATCAAAATTTTATATTAAAAATTTATTAAAAATTTTTTGAAACCACTGAAAATAATTACTATACTCCTTCATCAAGATACATTAATTTTTGTAAACATAGAAAACAATTTATGAAAGTTTCGTAGAGCTTAGTCTCAAATTGAAATATTCATTAGGTATACTCGATTGTCTCGAATTTTGTCAATTCTGACTTGGTTTCTCAAAATGTCGAATAATTTAAAAAAAATTGAAATCAAATTTCGAAAAACTTGAAAAAAAAGGAAATTCAAACCATTTCAAGCTTAAAATTTTCTCTTTTAATTTTTTTTTTCAAAAAGTTTTGTCAATTTCTTTTTTGAAATTTTGTCTTTATTTTTTGTGAATTTTTTGAAAGTATTTTGCCACAATATTTTTGGGAAATTTTTTGACTCCATTTCTAGTAAAATTCTTGAGATACAATTTTTCATTTAATTTTTCATTTTTTTACAAAAAATCAAGACTAACTTCTAGGAAAATTACAACAAAATTGTGTTAGAAATTTCTAAACAGAAGTCTGATTGTGTTGAAAAATTTGACAAATTTTGGCATAAATGGTATGAAGAGTTTTTTTGAATAAAGCATGAAACTTGATGAATTCTGAGACAAAATTTGAAATAATCGAGGCAAATTTTTGATATTTTTGTGAGCACAAGTTCCTAATTTGAAAATTTTCAATTTAAAACAAAAATCAAGTTTTTTCAAACTAAATTTTTTTTGTATAAATTGAATGCATCAAATGTTTATTTTGAAAATTTATTAAAATGATTGAAAAAAATTATTACCATACTTATTCAAGTCCTTCATCAAAACACATTCATTTTTGAAAACATAGAAAACAGTTTGTGAAAATTTTTTAGAGCTAGTCTCGAACTGAAATATTTATTACATATTCGATTGTCTCAAATACTGTTAATTTTGATCTCCAAAATGGGAATTTTAAAGTTTAAACTACTCTAAAGCTTCTAAAGGAATTTTGATTTTCTTCTGTACCATCAAACTTCTTCAAAACGAGGGAAAATTAAGTTCAACAGTTTATGATGTAGGATTTTTCCAACTTGAATTTGCTAAAATGGCGTAAGGGACTTGAAATCACTCTCCGAATCAAAAGTTTACCACCTGAGGCTCATTTTCAATAATTTCGTATAATTTCAAAAAATAGAGTAAAAAATTATAATACTTCGAAAGCTATAGAACGATTTAAAAATCTGATAACCCTAGAATTGCAATGTCCAAAATCAAAATTTGTTTGTATCAATGTGTAGTACACACTTTTAACTTGAAATTTTATTATTATAATTTTTTGCCTGATTGTCAGTTTGAAGGGGCAAAACAGCTTTGAAACTTCCAACGCTCTATAACTCATTTAATTTGAGAGATGCTGAAAATTTTATTATAACTTATCTTGTAGAACTCGCTGAGATCTACATGATTGGTTAAACATAAATTTTGCCTTTCTTCTGTATTGAAGGCACTATCAACCATTTTTGGTTTTAGGGCATTGAAAAAAATGAAAAAATAGTACCCAATGTTCATAAGCATGATGGACAATTGAAATACAAAATCTTCTAGGTCAATTTTTTCCCTTGCCTTAATGGTTTCATGCATACTCATTTGTTTCATCAATTTTTAATGTAAAATTTTTCAACTTTTGATCTGAATTTTTCACAGATGTTGTGATTCTACGAATGCTCAATTTTTTCGACTTACCCTTTCATTTAAAAATGAATCACAATGTTTGAGTGATTTTCTTGGGCAAAATATTAAAATAAATCATCGTAAAATCTATAAAAAGCTACAAAAATAATGAACATCTAATTAGAAACTATAAATATCTATAGAACGTTACCAATAAGCATAAAAATATCAAATTTTCCAACGTATCTAACAATTCGCTCAATTTTTCATTTCAGATTAGTAATAAAGTCCAGTTATATGCTCAATTAAGTAACACAAACCGTCCCGAATCAATTATCCTAACAAAATCAAAAAAGCTGCGTTATAAAAAGAACCAAGCATCGCCAAAGCACAGCATGCGTCGTAAAACTGTAAGTATCACAGATCATAAATCAGCTCGCCAAACCAAGCTCTCCGCCATATCTCTAATTTCGCCTTTTTCATGTTTTCAGCTATACGAAAACAATAATAATTACCAACATAAGAACAAAGTGAGCACGGAAACTCAAACGGAAACTTTATTCGCCAATTGTAATATCCGTGCCGAAGATACGAATTCGCGATGTGTTATGAAAACCGATTACGAAGATTACCTCAATGGCAACTCAACTTCGACGACAAACAAAGTTCTGTAAATTTCTCCCTGCGAGTATCTTTCCTTTACTACGAACATAGGCGGTGGTTTCTGTAGTGACGTATATAAATTTCGTTATAAACTTCAATCAGTCCGTGTGATTGTATCGAACAGTTGATTTAAAGACGATACAATAATTTTCTATGTAGAGTTGAAATAATCGCGAGATTTATCAAGCTAGAGCGATACTACTTAATTAGCGAAACTTTCTAGAAGCATGTAGAGTGAGTTAGAAGATATTACTGGTCGTTTGTACTGTGTACAGATTGGTTTTTTCTTGTGGTAGCTATACGTATGAAACTCATGACAATTATGTTCCATTCCTTTTTTTTTCTTTTTTTATTAGTATTTTATTTATTTATATATTTTTTTTTGCTATTTTGTATTTTCCGTAAGGTTATATACATATTCAAGTCTGAATATAATGAATTTTTTTTCCTACATACCTACAAATTTTGTTAATAATTGTTTAATTATTTTGTAGAATTTTTCCTATTTTGTAAATAATAAAAAAAGCTATTAAAAATGTACATTTTAACAATGTTAGTATTATATTGATAATTGTTGCCAATTTTTTGATTAGTAATAAATCTTTTACAAATGATGGTTCGTTATGTGAATTTAATCTGTTTTTTAGCCCAATTCCAATATCTTCGTCTTGTCACATCAATGATAAAAATTGGTATGAAATAGGCGGAAAATGCTGTTCAAGATCAAGACAGCATTGCAAAAATTAATTTGCTTGCTTCAAAAGTTGTTCAAATTCTATGATCTCATTATAGGTAACTCAGTTTACCCCTTCAACCACAACCATACTGCATATTCAAATTCGATGATCTCATTATACCCTTTCAGAATTCAAAATACTTGATATGCAACCTCATTTCTGTAAAAAATTGAAAAAAAACTTCCTTAAAAAAGAGATATGCAACTTGAACAAGCATTTGTGCCATTTAGTTGAGC
Organism: Pseudococcus longispinus; assembly: GCA_900064475.1. Lineage (NCBI taxonomy): Eukaryota > Metazoa > Arthropoda > Insecta > Hemiptera > Pseudococcidae > Pseudococcus > Pseudococcus longispinus. Next base: position 7,154 of record FIZU01032200.1, read on the forward strand.
CCATGCCATTCTTGAAAATGCACAATTCGACCCGCCATAGGTAGTATGGAATCCGAATTCCGAGGAAGGGGTTGGTACCAACGTATAGTTTAGCTAGTAGGAAATTTCCCATAGCCGAAATCACACCGCTATCTGTTAATGGTAGGCAACCATCAACACACAAACGTAAATTGAGTTGCGTTTTTCAAAAAATTACTGAAATCAAATTTTATGTACCTAGGGAGTTGGAAAAAAATTGCAAAAAAATTTGTGGCATACATTTCTTGCCTATCTTTATTTTTGAAGGGGTTACAGCAATTCTTAATTATATAGCCCCTTCAAAAATGAAGATAGGTAAAAAGTGTATACCAAGTTTGTTGATACTAGGCAACCATTAACACATGAAAGTATACCTACTGAATTTATGTTTCAAAAAATTTTACTAAAATCATAATTTCAAATACGTAGGGTAATAGAGAAAACATTTGCAAAAAAATTTGTGGCATACACTTTTTACCTATCTTAATTTTTGAAGGGGCTATGTAATTAAGAATCGTTGCAGCCCCTTCAAAAATGAAGTTAGGCAAAAAGAGTATATTACAAATTCTTTTGAGAAAACTTTTTCCTACCACCGTAGCTACTTGAAGTTATGATTTTAGTAATTTTTTTGAAAAATGCAACCCGATGTACTTTAGTGTGTAGATAGTTGCCTATCATTAACAGATAGAAGATATGAGACCAAGCATAAAGAACTTTCCACTGGCTATGGTACACGTTGGTCCAACCCCTTCCTCAGATTAGATTCTGCCTGCGAACTAGCACTGTATGCAACCTAAATCACTTCGATGTTGTGCAACACTTTCACCTTGCATGTTATAATCCCCAATAAAAAAAAATACACCCTGTCTTTTATCTAACTGACTGATCAACACAAACTTTGTTTTCTTCACAAGGCACAACTGTTTTCAGAAGTTGATTAAGAAATCTTTTACATTTAAATCGAATATTTCTTCCAATAAAAGTCAAAAATCGTCAAGCAAATTTTTTGCATCAAAATTTTCAATTTTTGAAAGAGTAATGGACAAGGAATTTTTTTTGAAATCCTAGTTTTATATCAAAAAAAATTCAAAAGTGCAATACGAATGTTTTTGCATTAAAAATAAAATTTTTCCCAATAAAATCCAAAAATTGACTAGCAAATTTTTGAATCAAAAGTTATAAGTTTTGAAACATACTTATATAATTTTTTTTTACTGAAATTTCATTTTTTTTGCAAAAAAAAATTCAGAGGTCAAATGGGAAATTTTTTGCATTAAAATTTTAATTTTTTCTATATTAATATTCAATGATCTATTTAGAATACAAAAATTTCATTTTTTTCAAAAAAAATCCAAAAATCGTTCAACAATTTTTTTGAAATCTTAGTTTTTTTTCAAAAAAGATTCCGAAGTGCAATACGAATGTTTTTGAACTAAAAATAGATAGGTACAATTTTCCCCCCTAAAATCCAAAAATTGACTAGCAAATTTTGAAATGAAAATTTACAAGTTTAGAAACGTAAATAATTTTTTTTATTAAAATTTTTTTTTGCAAAAAAAAATTTAAAAATTCGAATGGGAAATTTTTTGTAATCAAAATTCAATGATCCATTTAGGCTATAAAAATTTTATTTTTTTCAAAAAAATCCAAAAATTATTCAACCATTTTTTTGAAACGAAATTTTCAATTTTTTTTAGAAATCATCTTGACAATTTTTTTATTAAAATTCTAGTTTTTCGGAGAAAAAATTCAAAAATCAATTAGAAAGTGTGCATTAAAATTCAATGAATCATTTAAACCAATAAAATTTCAATTTTATCCAACAAAATCCAAAAATCTTCTAACAATTTTTTTGAATAAAAATAAAAATTTTTGAATTAAAAATCAACTGCGTAAGAAATGTTTCCATTGGAATTCTAGTTTTTCTTATAAAAGATAAGTCAAAAATTGGAAAATTTTTGCATTACAATTTTAAAATTTGATGATCCACATTTCATCACCAGAATTTCATTTTTTGAAATAAATACCTAGAATTTAAAAATTGTCCAACAATTTTTTTGAATGGAAATTCAAATTTTTGGATTAGAAATGAACTAGGAAATTTTTTCACTGAAATTCTAGTTTTTCAAAAATAGCAATAAAACTGGGAAATTTTTGTAAGGCATTATGCAAAGTAAAAGTGGTGCACAACACTTGACAACATCGAAGTAAGTTTGGTTGCATACTTTATTGTTGGTTCGCAGGCAGAATTTATTATCATTTTAATCGAATTGTGCATTTTAGACATAGCATAGGTACAACTATACGACACAAAGGCTTGTTCAAGTTGCATATTATACTTTTTGAAGGCAGATTTAAAATTTTTTTTCATTCTTTGTACATCAGTGAAGTTGCATATTGTACATTTTGAAGGCTGAAGGGTGCAATGGGGTATAATGAAATAGTAGAATTTGAATATGCCATTAATTTTCGAGATACTGCCAACCTAGGAAAATAAAACTAGGTAAACAAATGATATGACTTTTCAAGTACCTTTGGATGTGGTTGAAGTGGCATAATGGGCCACGGGTTAGGTAAAATGAGATCATAGAATTTGAATATAGTCGTACCACTAATTTTTCGCAATGCTGCCAACCTCATGACAAGTTTTGAAAAACATACATATGTGGTTGATGGGGCAAAGGGTTTATAATGGGGTCATAATGAATATGAAATGCAGTGCTGCCAACGCGAAGAAAATAAAAATTAGTAAACTCGTAGTGTGATTTGTGGAAAACGTATGTTACCTCAATTAGTTATAATTTTTAAAATCACCCTTTCCCTCTCACGAAAAAACCAAGTAGAACAAATTTTTGGGGCGGCAAATCTTGAAGCGCTTAGAGCAAAAAATCACCAAAATCCGACCCTGATGAAATATCAATACGTACGCGCATCTTTCGTAGACTTTAATTAAATGTCAACCTTTCGCTTATTATTGAACCGTGCAAAATGTTGCTTCACTCCTTTTAACCTTGCGACCATTTTTTAAATACGGAGACAATACACTAAGGAACCAGTTCCGCGAATTTATTCCTAAGTACATAGTTCCTATTTTATCTCGTTTATTACATGTTTAACAGTGATCGTCAAGGAAGTTAAACTGTGAAATGAGAAAAAAAAATACAAACAAAAGTGAAAAAAGCCAATTTACTGAAGGATAGTTGTACTTGCGAATATTAACATAATAGAAGGAAGATCCAGATGGCCGATTAAGAAGGTCATTCTAACACCTATGCATACTTCGTGAATCATGTAATCTACTGTTCATATTCGTAATAATACGTACCTATTTACTTACGTCAGCGCAGTTCATTCGGTAAATACAATTATACACGTATGAATGAAATTCAGACCAATTTTTCCAGTCGCATGGCATGGCTGTGTAGCAAAAACCTGCTAATGGCGAATCAGAGTTCGCAAAAACATAACACGTGCTGAAACCGACCACATTTACATCAACTTTGGTTAATTGAACACGTAAAAGTAATATAGGTACGGGGATATTGCATGCATGCTTAAGGATTTGAAAAAAAATTAGCGAATTTGCATTTCCATTGCTATTTTAAGCTTTTCTTATTTGTAGCCAGTTCTAAGATCAAATTCGAATTAAAATGAAAATTATTTTTTTATATTCGACTTGTCTAGAAAAACGTGTTCTGTTCGAATACCTATCAAACATCATGCTTGCTCAATTTTAACGAAATTTCTTCGAATAAATGGTATTTCTATTCCGGCTATATTTAACATAGGCATTCCTTCATACACACTACACAGGTTATATTTATATAAACCAATTTCTCTCGTATTTAACTCATATAAAGATGACGTCTTTGGTCGCAGAGATGTATTGGGGAGGGGGTGTCCAGGCCCAATTGTATTTATGCATTATGCGGAAGCCAGGAGCAACATCCCGTGACTTTTCCCCAAAAACATTAGTGGTGAAAATTTGGCCTTTTAAAAAATCGTTCATATGTTTTTGCCAAATCTTAAGTTTCCCCCTTCTTTTCCTTCTTCACTCTTCTGGAACTGAATTGATTCGAATTGACTGATAGATGATTAAGTACCCCCCATACGATGTGAAAAAAAGTCTTAGTAGATTTCACAAGAAAAAATATAAAAATTTAATAAAAAATCCAGTTTCTTAAATTTTTTTTTATGAATCAGAACTTGAATAAAAAAAACTTCTAGTTGATTCAAAAATTTTAATTTCAATTCAAAAAAAGCTGTTCGAAGATTTTTAGATTTTATTGAAAAAAATTGAAATTTTAGTGGTCAAACGAATCATTGAATTTTAAAATTTTAATGCAAAAATTTTACGATTTTTGGATTTATATTTAATTTTTAGGAAAAACTAGAATTTCAATAAAAAAATTTATTAGTTTATTTTTAACTCAGAAATTTTAGTTTCGATTCAAAAAAAATTTCTACACGATTTTTGGATTTTGATGGAAAAAATTGAAATTTTAGTGGTCCAAATGGATCAATTGAATATTAATGTAGAAAAAATTGAAATCTCAGTGAAAAAATTTTATATTTGATTTTTGAATCCCCCCAAAAGAATTTTAGTAAAAAAAATTCAATTCAATTTTTGGAAAAAGTTGAAAATTTTGTTTCAAAAAAAATTTTGGACGATTTTTAGATTTTTTTGGAAAAAATTGAAATTTTTGTTTGTAGATAGTTTAAATGGATTATTGAATTTTAATACAGAAAAAATTGAAATTTTATTGCAAAAAATTTCCCATTTTACTTTTAAATTTATTTTAATGAAAAATTTTTCTTCAAAAATTTACTTGTTAATTTTTGGACCGGATAGGAAAAATCGTACTCAATAAATTTTTCAAAAGAAAAAACTGGAATTTCAAAAAAATTCGTAGTCGATTTCTGGTTTAAAAATGGAAAATTTTGATGCAAAAAACTTGCTTGACGATTTTGGATTTTATTTGACAAACTTTTGAGTTTTTTCAAAGGAGTATGATATCAATGACAAACATTTTTAGTCGATTTCTCTTTCAAGAATTTAAAATTTCGATGCAAAAAAATTGCTAGACGATTTTTGTTTTTTATTGAAAACAAGTGAAATTTTTGTGGTTCAAAATGGATCATTAAAAGGCTCTGGTGTGATAAGGAGGTCAATCGGCCTCTGGTCGAATTTCAAAATTTTTTCAGGGCTTCCGATTTCTTATGGTAAAATATGATTTTCGAGCTTATGCGGAATCCTTTACCTCTCCCCTTGAGGGCTGGACTCCCCCTCCCACCAAAATAATGGTTTTAAGCTAAAAAATGTCATCTCAGCGAGTTTCCGATCGATTTTAAAGAAACTTGGTATGTAGGTACAAATACTCAAGGGAGATGTTGTGAAATTTTTTCAGATTTTTCCAACCCCTAAAATGACCTTGAAATCGACTTTGAAAATTTCAAATCACAATAGAGGGCATAATCTTCTTGCGGGCACGAAAAAAGTTGTTTTCTTATTTTTCAGACCATTTTACACGACTCGGAATTTTTTGGGATTTTGGCCACGGGAGAGGCGCATACCTAAATCTTCAAAAAATCTATTTTTTAGATCGTTTTTCTCCCTTAACTGGATAAGTTCTGGTCGAAAAAAAAATTTTCTTGTAATATAAATCATCAATGACACGAAAATACACCATCAACCTGCATTTAGGACAAATTTGTTCATTTTTCCCCTTTTTTTCAATTTTTTTTTTTTAAATACCCAAATGACGCCATTTTGGGAACTTACCCCCCCCCCCCCCATCCCAATCATGTCTGGACTTGTTTCAAGTCCATACCTATCCATCAAATATTGCAATTTCAACAGGTATACAATATATATTTACCTATTTCAAAATTGCAACTCTGCAAGGGGGTTACCAAAATGGCCGTTGGAAAGCTTGAAATGTCAATTTGACCTTGAAAAAGGTGCTCGAATTTTTTTTTCAAAAAATTCCACAAGTTACCCTCAATGCCGTCTACTTTCCCTGCAAGTTTGAAAGAATTCAGTTGAAAACTATACTAAAACTAGAAATTTTGACGAAGGGGTTAAGGGTGAGATATCGAGCTGAAAACTTCTTCAAGGAGGTTTTAGACCACAATTGGAGCCACTTCCACTGGATAATTTCAAATTCGATGCAGGGGGCCAAATTACCTCTGTCCTCCATAAACCCGACTATATGCTCTTTTATCCTGAAAACCTCAATTTTTTCCATGGTAAAAAAGCAGGAAATTTTGGATTTTGCGATAGAAAATTTTTCACATTTAGTCAACGACGTTTTATGACGATGGCGTTTCATCATTCTTAGCCGAGAATATCGTCTGGTTCTTCGCCCTCCCTCGACCCTGAATATAAAACCTTTCCAGAACGAAAACCTTCATACGTGCCAATGTTATCACATCTCTTTTTAAAATCGAGACACTTTTTTTCAAACATCAGGTGGAAAAGGTAACGTAATCGCGTGAAATTTCACAGCTCGATCGTAACACTCAACCGCAGCATGGCTCGGGCGTTTTGCCTCCAAAAACCCGCCGAAGGAAAATTTATTGCGTGCAAATTAGATCATTCTCAGACACGATTTTTCTAACACGCGTGTTAATTTGTTAACAAGATGCTAATCAGAGATTATTTCACGATGGGAGTACGCGGTGAATACATTATTAGTTATGAAAACTAAGGTATAATTCTTTTGCATGTGGAAAATTACACATCTCGAGTATTCGAGTACCTACGCAGACATAAGGGTGCAGAGAGGACAGGTACCCTACCTATGCGGTACAATACGAGTTAAAATAAGACGACGACGACAAATTAGCAAACAAACGCTACATGGATGGGCGAACGATGGCGATGTGTTGAAAACAATCAAAATGGTAACAACGTTGTCGTCGATAAATCACGTTCCTATTACGGTGCAATTAAGTACAGATTCTTAAATTATGTCAAAATTTTGCATAAATACCTCGGCTCGGCCAGCATTAAGCTCGTAAATAACGAGTTGGCACTTTGCTGACTCGACAGAGTTGGTATTTATGTCTACATCGAACCATTTGCGCAAAAAAATTACATTTCCGTTACGACGGCACGGAGCGAGAGAGCGAGAGCAAAAAAGACGTAGGCAATTTTTTTGGAATTTTAAGCTCTTCCAATGTTACCTTGGTAATTCGTTAAAGAACCGACGTTTTTTTCTTCTCTATTTTTCGCTATCCGCTAGCATAGTGTTAAATTAAAAAAGCATTGGTTTGGAACCGAATTGTTCGCATTATAAATAGCAATTTGGTAACGCACACGTTAAGTAATCTTCAGATAGGAATCAATGTGTAGATGCGGACTTCCCAACATACTCGTATCCGCGAAACTGGGTTTAATTATTTTTTCAAAACATAAAAACATTTCTTAGCGTAAATGTATACCACATGAGAGAGCTACCAACGTCTGCGAACTTGATTCAAACGCACGTTCAAGGTTCAGGATGTTTTATAATTTTCTTATTTAATGTTCTTTACCCGTGTCCTTGAACGTAAGTAAAGCTGCCGTGAATCACGTGCTTTTCGCGCCCAAAAAAAAAGAACACCGAAACGTGATTTCCGAACGACCTGTGCAGATTTTTTTCCCCATCTAACTCTTTCATGCGTATTTTCTCCGATTTGAAAAATTACCCGTATAGCGATAAGTCAGCTATACATAAACAATGAAAGGTGGCCACATAATAATGACTCGACAATTTTTGTACGATACGAGATATCGTCCCGCTGTGTGCCATTTTTTTTTTTTTTTGGCGAAACCTATTCGAAAATCGACGAAAATGATTTATAATGTAGAAAGTTATACATACATGGATGTGTTTGCTAAATATGTCTAGAGGTAGCTTCATCTTTTAGTGCTGTGTTGACGGAAAAATGTACCTACATAAAAGGTACTTGCGAATTATTCGTAACATAGCGAAAGGTACACATACCTATGTTTAGTTTTTTTATTCATTAGCTTGGTATAATTGACGTTAATTGTTGTAGTAAGTGCGATGCGTGTTCAAATCGTCGATTAGGTGTAAATTAATCGTAATCGTATTCCTATCTTCGACCTTATTAGCGAAGATTACGATATAATAATTAAAACGACACTTAAACTGGTATATACCTCCACGAGACTTATAAAATTGAAACTTTTCCATCGACTAATAATTCATCGACGCTGAATGACTCGAGTGTTTACAATACGTCTTCGAGAATCTACCTTTCTACATTTTTTATTGTCGTTGTTTGTTATATTCGCAATAAATGAAAGAAATTGAGGTAAATATTTATTTTATTCGATAAAAAAATTTATTTAACTTGCCGATTGATTTTAATAAATAGATAATTTCATGGGACGAAACAGGTACAGGGGAGTTGCGTTGTGGGAGGGTGTATTTTACAGTGAGTCGTCTTTTGCTTTTTTTTTTTTTTTGGAAAGTTGGGAGGTTAAAAAAAATTGTGGGTGAGGTCAAAAGACTGCGAAAAATATTTCAAGTTTCTGACTCGAACTAACATTTTGAGGATGGGATTCAAAATTTTAAAATTCAAAAACACAAAATTTCGAATTTTTAAATTTTTTTGTGGTTAGTCGGTCGTATTGTTACCGTAAAAGAGTAAATCACGGTTTGATCGATATCAGGAGTTCAATTTTTACTCCAGATACACGTAAGACAAACCCCGACACCATTTTCTTTTTTTAAGGGTTCTCAAATTGCTTTCATTACACGTGGTTATCGTGTAATTTGACGTTATTTCACAAGTTTAGAACCCTTAATGAAGAAAAATGGTGTCGGGGTTCATCTTACAATGTATTTTTCTCACTAAAATCATCTTCAAAAATCGTTTTTCTGAAAAAAATTCGAATTCATCAGAAATTTTTGAAAAAATCGTCGTGAAATCTATGCAAGAGGGCTTCATTTTGAGAATAATCTGATTTTAACTATTTGAATGGTAGTACGTCTCTCGAATATACGAGTACGTTTCTTCGAATTTTTAAAACCATTTTAATAAAAAAAATCGAAAATACCACTTACAGGAAGTTCTGGGAGTAGTGCATCGCCTTCAAACCAGAGATGCAGCAACTACACAAGTGTTTGCATGTTTGCCAACCCCATGATTTCAAGGTGCAAAGTTATGCGCAAACACTGGTAGATGTTTCAAAACGCCTTAACTCCAATGATAATATACAAGGTGTCTGGTGAGTGGTCTGCCAACCGCAAAATTTGAATACAACCAAATATGACTGACAAAAAACTTTATGTACGCATGTTGCCTAAGTTTGAAAATGAAGGAACTACAAAGCTTGGAAAATCGTCTACGAAATCGGTTGACAACCCTGCATTCAAAAATTTTTCTGACGCCCGCAGTGCGTAGCGCTTTAAAAAAGCAAAAACAGTTCTAATAATATTGAGATGCCTATCTTCAAAATTGAAGGAGGTATAGCATTTAAGAAATTTCTGTAAAAAGTATTGCCTAACTAATTTTCAATGCTTTGCAGTGCCTTCATTTTCAACGATGGGCAAATTTTTCACATGACTTTTTTGTTTATCTCAATATTGGGTAGAATTTTGACATTTTTGTATACCACTGCCCTTCAAAATCGAATTAGGTACCTATCGTAGATAAAGATTTATGTTAGTGGTACTCGGTAATAATGATTATATCCAAATTTCAAGTTTGGCAGACCACTCACTAGACACCCTGTATGTGGGGGCAATTTTTTTTGTAACTTTCTTGTAGAACTTTTTAACCTCTACAAAATGAGTGATCTGATCTTTATCTATTTTTCTTTTTGGATCGATCTTTTTTTTCGCAATCTGCTCATCTCTGAACAGTAGTATCTACTACCTAGTACCTACCTACTGAAGGCTATTCAGCTCACCGCCTTTAAGCACAACTATCTCGGCACTGTTCGGACGCTTTGTAGTGATTGCTCGTGCTTTGGCAGGTTTTCTGCCTCACTAACCGGCAGTCCCAGTACGTTTTTGGTCCATTCTTTTCGTCTTTCGACTTCACGTACACGAATCCGTTCAGTATCAACTTTCCATTTCGAAGTGTTCTAACGTTTCTGAAGTTGAGATTACATTACATCACGTCGAGCCTACATTTTATCATTTCCATGGCAATTAACAACATTGCATTCCCCTTGCAGTAAACATTTCGG
>FIZU01032202.1:0-18612 GCA_900064475.1 Pseudococcus longispinus
TTTAATTAAAATTACACCCATACTGCCAAATCAAAATTTTGACTTTTGAGAAACGGAAACGGAAACGGAAACCGAATTTTTCAAAATGAGAAACGGAATGGAAACGGAAACCAAATCATAACGAAATGAGATGCCCGGAAACGGAAACCCTGAAAAAATAACGTTATCACAGCCCAATCAGCAAGAGCGGCGAAACGGTTCGAATTGGATCCCTTGCGGGACCCAATCAGTGTTAGCCAAGACATTTTTCGTTTTGCTTAGTAATAACAACTGACGTAAGAGATGCTTTTGGAGAGATGTTTCTTCGTCGGCGTCTGAATCGTGAATATGATTTTTTCAAAATCACTAATTGTTTGTGATTTTTGAAAGTATGATTGGGGGGGGGGGCAGCCAGACAGGCCATCAAGGGGGGGGGGGCTTTCGTTATGAAACAGTACTACTGAAAATCCTGCGAATCTCCTGGTTTTTTGGCTTTGAGATTTTGTTTGACAGCTTGACAATGTTCTTTAATATCTGATTTCCGGATTGATATCACTTACACTGACACAGCAACATCTTCATGATGTCGTTACACTGAAACTAGTTGCAGCATTAAAACTCCACTTCTATTTCACACTCGAAATATTAGTGAAAGTATATGCCAGTCATCGGTAGATTTTAAAGGGGTATCAAGGTATAATTTGATGGTACACTTTTTTCATTCTTGCTTGGCAATTTTCAGAAATCGAGCCATTGGCTCCTTAATTTTTCTCTGGCTCACTATGAATTGCTTCCCGCTTTTTTCGCAGTTCATTTGCAAATTTTATATTTTTCTTTCATCAGAGTGAAATGATTTTTCTCAACTTTGGTCGTATTATATACGTGTATACCATATCGATTCGGTCGACGTGTCAATAATGAAAAATTCAGAAATTCTCTTTTTCTACGTGTACGAGTGTGTGAATGGAAAAAAGTAATTATTTATCGAGTATGCTTATCTGATTAAACAAAAGCCGCGCATTCAAAGTGTTACAGGTCTTCGGTACAGTGTGCAAAAAAAAAGAAGTAATCTTTTAAAAGCCAGGTATTATCTATAATCTTCCCCTCATCTTCTTCATCTCCATTGCAAAAGATATTCAGGCCTTATTATGTTTTCGGTGTAAAAACGAAAAACACCAGTCAGACTGGAGCAAGCTGACGACAAAAAACAGATTTTCGTTAGGCGTAGCTTCGCTATCATTTACGGTTATCTCGTCGTCTGCGTGGTCGTCGGTTTTGTCTTATGTTATTTCGACGAGAAAAACGTACGAGTATAATTAGCGATTAGTCGAGTACGCTGGGCGTAAATGGATGAAGGAACCGAAATTTCGTCGGGATTTTTTCGGAAAATTTCGTACAATAGGATGAAATTACAAGTGTGAGAATCCGGGGCATTTTTTTCTCTACTAAAAAATTTTCCCAGCGGTGGCCTATTTCTATGGAATTCGAGCGAGTAATTTTGTTAATTGAATTGAGCTTTCGTAAAGTTGCCTTTCGTATGTATTTTTGGAAAAAATTTCGCAAGAGGTTGAAAAATTTTATGCTAGGCTTCACCGAAATGTTATATAGGATGACCAATGGTCATAAATCCATTTAAAACGATGGTAAATAAGGTTGCGTGGTTGGCTAGAGAAATTGCGGCGGCTTTCACCGAAGCGAATAAGTCTCTGTTGGGAATAAGATAAAGGCGCGCGGTACACCTTTAGACCTCGTCGAACCGACGTGCTGTATTTTGCCTTGAATTAGTGTACGTCTTATAGAGGTGATTTAGTTTTGAATCGCGTTTTATTTCGGCCTATAGCGCAAATAAGTACGCCGCAAGCGTTGGGATAATTTTAATGTTTTAAAGGGGGGATGAATTTGAGATTTTTTCCAATTTTATGAGATGTTTTGTGTTGTTGGGCAATTTTATTTGGCTGTTTTTTTATTTTACCACTCAGCTTATGATTTTGGGCTCTTATGTTTCTGACAGAGGTTGTGAGGTTTTTTAGATTTTTAGGTTTGTAGAATGTAGGACCAATTTTCCCCCTACACCGAAGAAGACTTTACGTTGGAACGAGTATTTTATGTACAGGTTCGTTTCTCGGAAGTCAGAATTGACCTTTTCATTTTACTTTCCAATATACCTCGTAATTAGTGACGGAATTTTGGAAATAGTTGATAACTAAATAGGTAAAACTATTCGATATCAATTGTATGATATATGTAATTGTAAAAGTACGTGTTTCAATTTCCAATTATTTTTTATATTTTTCTGAAATTTGAGATAAACTGAATAATTGTTTTAAAATTAATTCTTGTTGAGAAGAACTACTTCGAAATGTTGAAATGACAGATACCAAAGTAAAAAAAAACCGCTTACTCGCTGAAAGTCTGGAAAATTAATAAATTTCATTCGTTGAATACTTTTTACTGTTATATGATTCCTCAACCCCCTCAAGCCAAGTTCAGTTCGTCTCTGAATGTATGTTAGAAGTGTTTCAACGGTTCACCGATTTTTTTCAAAAAAGATATAATCTCGATTCGAAATTCGAGTCCAAAAAAAAAGTTGCTTCCTTTTATTTTTCTTCTGGGAGGTTAAGAATTGATGTCTGTTACCTTTTTGAGTTTTCCTTGCGATGATTTTTGATTTCTCCGCAACTCCAGACACTCGATATAGTTCAACAGTTTTTAAGCCTATAATGTAAACTTCAGTTATACTCAAAGCTCCCAACTTATAGAGTAAGTGAGAAACCTGCATACCTCCGGTTTCGATGTTTTCCTGTTGACTAAAAACGTTTCTTTTTTTCTCGCGATATCAATTGAATTAAAGCTAGTTCATGAAAAATAACGAAAATTGACAATGTTCAATGGCCAATGGTCGAGGGAAGTGTAAAAACCCGAATTACACTTTTTCGTGACCGAGGTGCCAGGCTGGTTGCACTACCTATAAGTTGCAAAAAATCTGTTTTTTCACCCTACTTTGCGCACCTTCAGCACCATCATCCTTTGAGCTAGTGGCGCAAAGTTTTCCTAGGTCTATCTTCAACTCAAAATGACCATTCCAAGGGTGTCTACCAGTCACGAAAAGCACGGAATCAGAAAATGAGTACGAAATGTGACCAATAAACGAAATTTTGATGAAACCGATGAAATTTTCAAGTGTGTTTTTCAAAAATATTCCTTCAATTGAGAAAAATTTGAAATTTCAATTTTAACGATTTTTCGAAATTTTGCCTGAAATCTACTGTTTTGTTTTGTTTTTTTTTTTTGCAAAATCAGACGTCTTTGCAATCATTTGAATCAGTAGTATGTAGGGAAGGAGTATGGTCAATAGACCTTCTTGACGACAGAAATATTGAAAAGATGAAATTTAAGCCTTAGAACGTATGGACCAAATTTTTTTTTTGAGTCTTTTGCTCCTCCCTCTCTTTGTATAAAAAATTCTGAAAATGACCCCAAGAGCACACCACGTATAATTGTGAGGAGGGCACAGAAAAAGTTTGAAACTGCGCGAAATTAAAAAAAAAAGCATCACAAAAAAAATGAAAAGAGCTCAAATTTTCGTTTTTGCAATTTTGTCACGATTTTTTTCACTTCAACCTGCAGTTAGGATGGTTCTTATTTATACTTGGTGAGAATTTTTTTTCTGATTTGTTTTGCTCCCACCCCTTAAGGTTGTTCCTTTTTATGAAAAAAAAATATATTGGAAAGTTTCAGCTTCCTATACGCAAAATAAGTGATGACAAATCTCTTCCAAATTTTCAAAAAAAAATCCAAAAAATTTGGCGAATGTTTTTTTTATTTTTGTTCCATTCCCTTTAGAAGATAGGACTAGGAGGCTCATTACGTAAGCTGAAATCTGACACCCCCCAACTCTCACTTTTATCACATTTGGTAGATCAATTGCCAATTTTTATGTTTTTTTTTTGATCTGGGGGAATACTGAAAGGGGCTGGAATGAAAAATTGAAAATGTTGAATTCGTCCAATTTTTGTATTTTCAATTTTTTAATGGAGTGGGGGGAGATTCGAAGGTACCACTTTGAAATCTGAAAAATTCGGAATTATTTTCTCGTAAGAAGGAACAATATTGGAGGAGTGGAGCTAAAAAATTTCAAAGTTGAAAATCCCGAAGTCAGAGGCATTTGATCTTTTGACCACGTTCGTCGTTTGATGACTGTTATTTGAAACGAATTATTTGTAGTTTTTTTCACATATTTAAGGGATGGCAAAAAGAGAGAAAATAAGTGGTGGCCTTTAACCAAAGATACAAAGTATAGTATACGGCAATCAAATCGTTGAAAAAACTTTCGGTTCGGATTAACGACGACGGTGTATTTACATGTCGGCACGTGTATCGGTGTACTCTATGCTCGTTAAATCCATTAGCGTATGTAGTTGTGCAGAGCGTATAAACGATGCGGACTCGTAAGATAAAGAAATGAGCTGCTTGTGTGTGCTTGTGTTTCTCTCTCAGTCTGTCTCATGGAGTTCTCCGTTTCTGTGTCGTCGTTTGGTGTACTACATTATTTACATGCTAGTAGGTTTTTAGACGCTTTGTATTTGGGTTGTGTGTTATAAGGCAGGGTTTGTTTTGCCAACCATGGGCCGGCGGCTCAGCGAACAGCCCTGGTATGCTGCGAGGACGCGAGAACGAGTAGGTTTTTTTTTCTCCTCGTCCCTCATTAGCTTTAACGATGGAATTTAAATAAAAAGCTCTTGGAAAAAAGTTTTTTTTTAATGAACGTTTCACTTCGACAAAGAAATACTTTTTTTTCAACCCTGCTCTTCGTTTTACAGCGATTTTTCTCCTCCGCTTCTTTTATTCGGTTCTATATGCGGAGTGGAATGGTGGCGAAAGCTACGCGAAAAATCGAGTTCGAACGTACCATATCCCTCTCCCCGGGTACTCCCGATTGCGACTGTGCCTTGTCGAGGCTCCATTCGTCTCGAGACTAATAAAGCCAACGCGCGATGGATGATTTTTAAATTGAAAAATTTTTCCAATCCTTTAAGGGCGCGAATATTCGATGGCGAAGTGGTGTGCCCGGGTCCGCCTACCTTCTGCTTCTATCGGTTTAGGACGCGCCAAGCTGCCAGAGCAAAAGGAAATTATTTTTAGCTGACGAGTTTAACGGCGTAAGAATTATTCGTAGCGGGGTACGTCCCACGTCACCGCCGGTCCGAGCGGTGTGTTTGGCGCGAATATTTATGCGGAAAAATTACTCGATCGAAAAATACTATACTTCCTTTTTGGCGTGACTGACGTCTGAACTGGGTGGGATACGTATTTTTTAATTAATTCGGTCGCAGTCGCGAATTACGCCGAGTCGTGCAAAATCCTGGCTCGAACGACGTGCACGGAGATTATTACGGGGTTGGTGGTGGATGTTACCGAGGCAACTTGGTTTCGTTTGAGTGTCGAACGATTTTCAGTTTGGGTGATTTGGAGATGTAGTTTTGACGATTTTAGTCGATGCGATGACCAGCGATAGGTGGAAAATTGATCGAAGGTACGTCGAATTGAGAATTTTATATTATGAATGGAAAAAATTGAAAGATTATTTACTAATATTGCTAATTCTGTTGTCCGTTTTTTTTCGCGTGTCCTGTAGGATCTTGATATTTATTCTATTTTTCAACAATCGTTCAAAGCGTGTGCAGGGTAATTGTGAAAAATGATTTCAAAACAAAAATTCGTTGCAATTATTCGCACAATTCCTGTAATATTTTACATGGTCGGGTGAGAGATTGACGATACTCCCCCCCCCCCCAAATATGTATATCAAGATGGAGCACGAAAAAAAACTTATCTCGGATTTTGACCAAATTCAAGGTCAGTAATTCTTCACGGGTTGAAAAAAATTTACGCTCGGTTCTAGGGGATATTCAAAAACCAAGATGATTTTAAAAATTCAAATTCGCTGTAATTTTACAATTGGGGGGGGGGGCTAAGGGGAAAATGAAAAAATCATGGGTACAGGCGTGTTGTATATCAAAATACATGTTTTTTGGGTCGTAAAATTCGAATATGATCTTATTTTTCACTTTGAAGGTGATGGGGCCATTCAAGTACACGATTCACGAAAATAACCCATTTTGACCCTGTCTGCCAAGCCTTTGGCAGCACTTAGGGGTTGGCAGACTTGCATAGTCGGATTCAGCGCGAAAAATGCTAAAAGTTGACACCGATTTGAACCATCACTTTTCCCAGACGAAAGTCCGTGAAAATTGCTAACTTTCGAGCTTTTACTGTGCTTAAAAGCAGCAGCTGCGGATCGGCAGACTGGTGGTTTTCAAAATTGGGGTACATATGGTAACTTTTGAGACAGGTCCCAGTTTTCTGTCGTTTCGGTACTTTCTCAGTAGGTTTGGCTCTTGGATTATTAGGAATATGCCTTGGGCTTTGACAAAACCCGAAAACCATTCAAAAAGACACATTTTGTGAAGCTTTTTTGAACTCGAAAATTTTCTGGAATCGCGCTGACTTCCTGAAATTTTGTCAGTTTTTTCAAACTTTTTGAACTTGAACATTTTTTTAAATTTTAAACGATTTTTTGGACTTGAATAATTTTAGAAATTCTGACTTTCGATTTTGACAATTTTCTAAAGTGCTCGCCTTCTTTTCTTTTGGCAAAGTACTTATGTGTTTTCAACGCAATTAGTAATCCTGATTCTGTAATTGAAAAAAGCGCATTCAAATATCCAATTTTTAATGAACGTTTGATGGTCGATGGTTCTCTCTCGTAAATTTCATAGAATTTGGTTGTCGTACAAAATTTACAAGAGATTCGCTGAGCTGAAGTAGTAGCCAGTAGTTTTGACCATCTTTTTTGGGTGTTGAATGCCTCCAGTGTCGGTACCTTTTTTAATTCGGTCATTACTAGGGCTTGGGTTGGTTTGGCTGTACTTTTTAGTTGGGTTCCGTATCAATTGTAAACATTTTAAATTCGTATTTGGCTTTTATACCTACATGTTCACAGTTTGAGTCTGAACAGTAACTTATGAATCAGTTCAGTTCAGTCGGTCAGGTCTTCAAAATCAACTTGGAAATGTTGACTTTTTCGCAGATGACACTTTCCTTGGTTGAAGTGAAATTCCTTTCATTTCGAGAATGGCATTCGACTTGGAAAAAACTTTCTTCCTTTATGTTTGCAAACAAAAAAGGAAGGGATATATCGATTACGTTTATAAACAATACAGATATAAAACCGAAAAACCCATTAAAGGTAAATTTAGTCCCAAAGTCGAAATTAAATAAAGATGAAATTTTCAATTTGCAGCGCAAAACAAAACCACGCGCGCGTCTTTGCTGCGGCGGTAAAATAAACAGCTATTTATATTTGAAAAGCATCTCGAAATTTTCTCTTCTTCATTTCAAAGAAAACACACCTGCGAAGTTTATTTACCATTACAAAAAGAAGAGGAAAAAAAAGAGGATAAAAACAACCTAAAAAAAGAGAAAAACTCGGGCGAGAGGATTGAAAGGGAGGAAAAAGAGACGACAACGAAGACGACGAAAAACTTCGACGCTACGTTATGTGTAGGTATGTTTCCGATACACGTCTCGCGATGTATTCGTGGACGTGGCTGGAAGAGCTCGGGCGGAGAGACGTTCGCCATCCACCGAGACGATGGTACATTTAAAAACACGACTTTTACGCAACAATATTTCCATTAAGGATTTCATTTAATAAAAACTTACACTTTTTTCGTTGCGTTACGCTTTCGCCAAGTACAGAAAAAAATTATGAAGTAGCGAAAAGTCATAACATGCCTTTTGTGTAAATTCGCGTTCCGTATAAGAAAATTGAATTGATAAAGTTAAAATTTCGTTTTCGGCGAAGTATTAACTCTATTTCAAAAAGAAATCGGTATCATTCAATTTGAGAAACAATTTCGTTTCTAGTGCTCTCGAAGACAATTTAATAATCGGGTATGTCTATTGTTTGAAATCTAATAAGTAGAGCTTTTTCTCTCTCTTTCTTTATTGAAATACGTACAAATACGTGAGCTGTACTTCTTTTCCGCGCTTTTCTCTTTTTTTTTTTTTCTTTTCTTATCCATCCTTCTTGTTTCTATACTTTTTTTTACCCCTTCGTCTCTCGCCATTACTTTGAAAACTACGCGTATACACGATATACGTACTTAGGCGAAACGGTAGCAAAAAATTTACTCGACAGACAGAGAAGTTTTTTATTCGGAATAAAATTTCTATTACACTTTGGTTTTCGTTGCTATGCCGCTGCCGGAGCTGCGTAAGTTTGATTTTTTCGTTCGTCGGTGTTCGGTCGAGTGCGAGGGAGAAATCGAATGAACGAATTTGCGCGAACGTATCGAGATTTGTAGAGTATTTTTCGACGTTTGAATATTTTATCGAGGCAAGTTTTCATAAATGTACAAATGGCAGTTGCTAAGAGGTATATTGAAGAAATAACAGAAATAGAATAATTACTTACCTATATTATAAGCATACCTACGTCACATCGCTGAAGTCAACGAAATTTTTCTTCACGTTGAGAAAAATGAATCCGTTTCAATGTTGGCTATTCGTATAAGGGTAGAAGCCTAGATTGAAAATAATTATTTTTGTATATTGAATAAATCAGTATATCATATTTGCAAAATAAAATTATGCAGCATGTAAATATCAGTCTTTGGTTCAGTATCTGTTGCACCAAGCGTATTATATAGATTATAGAAGCACATATCCATGAAATGGCTAGGACTATTCTGTCATATTGTCGACACCAGAGTCCTTGAGATCCTTCAAAAATTTGGCTGTGCTAGTTTTGAAATCAGCAAGGGAGATTCCTGGAGTTACAGTCTCAAAAGCAGTTCTTGATTTAGTATCTTCAACTGAGCCTTCGCTTGCGACCAGTTCAAATTTTATGGATAGGCCTCATGTCTTAGCCAGGTTCTTTGTGACCATATCGTTGTTTCGTTTCACTGTTTTTACTGTAAGTCTTGCCTGATACGTTGTGTAACGGAAGAAATGCCTTGTAATTTTTGCAGACAAGTTACTATTGATCGAGATTAAGCCTAGGATGAAGTTCTCAACCATTCTTGGCTTGAGTACGCAGTCCATCTCCACGGATGTAACTTTCTCTGCAATTAAACATGAGAAGCTACAAAGACAAGCTGACAATCGTGGCATCGTGAGGGTGTCCCCAGTGATTGCATTGGCTTTCACCCTGCCCGTAGGTTTCAAAGATCCTGCGAAAATCAACCTGGTCTCTTTGCGTAATTTGGGTTGGGCTTGTCCAAAATGCTTTCAATATTTCGGCCTCTTACATGGTAAATAGAGATTGAGAATTGTGAAAGTGAACTAGCCTCTTGATGAAATATTTCAAAATCGAAAAAGTCAGCATTTCTGAAATTTTTCAAGTCCAAAAAATCTAAAATAGCCTGATGAAATGTCAAAGAGACAGCGTGATCTTTGAAATTTTTCAAGTCAAGGAAGTCTTCCGGGCAACGTGCTGGAAAGTTGGCGTTATTTTCTGAAAATTTTCCATTCCAATAAATCCAAAGTGTTTGTCTCCCAAAATCAGCACGATCTCTGAAATTATCAAGTACAAAAAGTGAATGAAAGTCTAAAAATTTTTTCAAGTTCAAAAAAGTCTCACAAAATGTCGAAAGTCTGCGTTAGGTAAAAAGTTGTCTAACAAAATTCTGATTTGAACTTTTCCAAGTTCAAAATGTAATTTGAATTCTGAAAAATTTTCCAAATTCAAAGAAGTCTGACAAAATATTTGAAAGTCAGTTCCGTTACGAAATTTCGTCACGAACTCTGTTACACTGACTTTTAGATATTTTGTCAGACTTTTTTGGACTTGGAAAAATTTTCAGATTTCCAATCACTTTATGAACTTGCAAATTTCAGATATCATGTTGATTTTGTCAGACAAATACTTTCGACTTTTTGAACTTGGAAACTTTTAGTAATCACGCTGTCTCTCAGGCTATTTTAGATTTTATGGACTTGTAGGAGTTTTCACTCTTCAAACGATTTTTTGGACGTATTCTTTTTGCAAAATTATTGACGATTTTTTCACGGGGCATCAAGACTGAAGGCTCGATGTTCGTCGAGGATGTTATTGAATATGGAAACCTGGCCATTCAATAAACATCTCTTTTTTTTGGATGAGAAAAATCATTGATTGTAAGAATAAGTAAGACGAATGCAGCAATCGCGCATATGAATCTTGACTTGATTACAATACATTATGGAGGAAAGAAGGTGTAAGATACTTTACGAACACCTTATGTGTACGGCGTTCGCTGCCTGCCACATTTTAACCAGGTTAAATTACTCGAGAAAACAGAGAGCAAGGAGCGCTCGACAAAATACGATATAGGAAAATCGTAGTCGTACCGCTTCGCCCTGCAACGTATCGCGTATAAAAGCTACAGCAAAAATGTACGTACTCGACTCTCATCTCTCGTGTTCAAAAGAACGAGAAACGAAGCTTATTCGCGTTTCTTTCTAGCTCGATTTCGCATTCTCCGTTTTCCTTTCCTGGTCTAGTTCTCTTTCTACGTCTCCCTCACCCCAGGGGGTGTATATTTTTTTTCGCGTATTCCTTTGAACTGCTCATTAGCGAGAATAAATGCATACAAAACGTCATAAATTGCCTGCATTTCGTTTTGCTGCTCTAGCTGCGCTTGTACGTACATAAGTCTGTATGCTATTTTAATAAGGCGGCCTATTTTCGTGTCTTTTTCGCGTAATATGTGTATGTACGACGTACGTATTGCACATACGATATTATACCAGAGTGCACGTTTAGTATGGCGAACGTTTTGTATTTACTTTGACTTTTAAGTTTCGTAATTTTAGGCATTTAGACGTCACTTCTCCTTCGTTCAAGTTTTTTTGAAAAATTATATGAGGATTCACCCCGACACTCATCTTAAATACCAGGTACATTACTGTTCCTATAAAATGTCCAAATTCGTTTATTAACTTAAAATAAATACCCAAAATTGAATTGTTACGCAATCACACATCCAAATAGAAGGGAAACTAGACCAGGATAGCAACAAAAGCCGCTACAGAATGCACACAACCAACACACGTCAAATTATAAAGGTATACAGAGGAACGTGATGGTCCTTTCCTTTGCCTCGCACCATCCATCGGTTTGGTATGCTACGCCACGCTCGACAAAAAGTTAACTTGAATTTTCACCTCAACGCGGAAGTTTTTCTATTCGCGTGCGTTCAACCTTATAAGGATATGACAATTATTCGTTCTACCCTCTTCTTGACATCACGTTGTTGCTATATTTTGTGGAAATTCGCAAGCAACTCGCCGCGACGACGACGAGGTTTGTACGTCGTGTACTTGGGGGCAAAAGGATGCAAAGTCGCGAGACTCGGTACACACAGCGATAATCTTTTACGAGCTCGGAAACCCCTAAATAAGTATTTATTCCGAGTATAAAATTTATATTATATTAAAGAGCATCTAATACGTTGGCGCGAGAAGAAGCTATACCGAAGGGTGCTCGAAACTTCCTCAAAGCATTTAAAAAGCGACCAACGACACCGCAGCGTACGACAACGGTGCGATTGAAGTAAATAGATATAAATTATCGTTTAATTTTCGCCCAAATTAATGGAAATAGTTTCTCCTTCGCGTATATTTGTCAACATGTCTGCGAAGTCTCGGCTACATCTGCACGAGGCTTGCGGGGAAAGGATAAGAGCTGCGTACGGCGCAACATCCCATTCGTCTTACCCTTTTGCAGCATTCGTTGCTGAGACATGATCGGGTAGCTTTTAGACGTTCAAACTACGTGTTGAAATTTTCATCCCCTTTTCCTAGAGTGAATCATTACAGGAGAGTGAATGGGGCATTACACGGTAACGCCCGTGCCCCGTGAAATTTCCCGCGGTGTTTTCGTGGGAAATTTCAGGGTCTCGGGCGAACCTAACCCAAGTGCCTCATATATGCCCTAACCTAAATAGGTACCTATTTAAAAAAAATGTTGTCGTCATTGTGAACCTAAGCCCCCCCCCCCTCAACACACTCATCCTGTAAGAGAAAAAATTGCAAACTCCAGCCTGTCAATTTCCACTGACTCTTATCTACCATAGGCTTTTAAGAGTCTGGGAGGGATTGACTGGCTGGGAACACAAACATTTTTATTGAAAATAGCTTATCACTGGATTACAAGTAATTGGATTCATTATTTATCATAAAGTTCATGTTTTGACTGTTCATTGCTAGAACGCGTTGGGGTCGGATTTTTGCAAGTCTTACGCTCGTAAGTATTCGTCATCTTCATCTACATTAATTTCCACATTACTCCTTCAAGGTAAGGGTATATTCTTGATTCTTCTCGATTTATCCAACGGACTGTGGGCCGTTCTCAATTTTCCACATCAACTTCATTCTCCGTTTCACAGATTCAATGCTACCGCTGGTTATCCTGTTGGGAGACTGATTTACGTTGTCTATGAATGCATATTCAGCTATGCCCATATTCGGTAGTATTATCCTTTAGGGCATTGAAAAACTCATCTTTCGACTTTTTCAGATCGAATAAAAATAAAGACCAATGGTTGGCCTAATAGTTGGCGGGTATTAAAACCACTTTTTCGCTGAGGTTGACTGAAAGCTGAGTAAAAGAAAAAATTTAAACATGATTTCGGAAGAACAGTACAAAAAATCTGATTTGAAGGAAATACTTGCAGGTGCATCGTCAAAGTAATCGCTAACATCAAGTTTTTTAACAATCACGGAAGTAAAGAAGTCAATATCCAAAAAAAAATAGTTTTCGGAATATTTTTGAAGTAAATCATTATAAAATGGCATTGTTTCCCTGCCCTTGGATTGGAGGAGAATTTAGTTGTTCACGGAAAAAACTTCGGATCAAAGTCATTTTTTGAAAAAACCGGGATTAGTCACAAATAATTTTGGTGATTGTCGATATTTTTGTTTCGCATCATTTGGCAGTTTCGTCGAATGTCAATTATTCGACGGAGTTTCTGGAACCAGTCATCAGCATAAGCCTGGAAAAATCAACTCAGCATACCTATAAATCATTGAAAATCTTTTTACGAATTCTATAAAAAATTAATTCTCTTACCTGTAGGTATATGGCCGGATTGTAACGTTACTTACCAACGTATTTCAATTGAAACTCTGCAATCTGCATGCTACAGAAATGTGGCCGTTTAGTCGAATGCTTCGTCGTCGAATCTCGGGTAATTATACATGCCGGACGACACCCATCAGATGGGTATTCTCGGCACGAAGATATTCGGCGTAGGAACTTTGACGCAAACCGACTATCACCGCATGGAATTTGGCCACCGCGCCGCTACGTTATTCTCGGTTAGTGGTTTTTTACACCTTAATGGCGAGTGGACATTTTGTGGTCGTGTTGTTACGTCAAAGAGCTATTGAAGGTCGGTATTTTCGGGTAGAGGTGGCCGTACGTTTACGAACGTTTATGGTGGTTGAGCTTTCGGCAGTGGTGCGATAGTTGATGACGTAGGTTACCTTCGTATGGGTTATGCCCTTGTAAGTTATGTATGTACTTGATGAGGTTAGTGTTTTCTTTTTTGGAGTGGGTATGTACTCGTATTCTGGTTTTGGGAATCTCTGAATTTGTACCTACTAAAACAGCAATGCAGATTTTTTATGCTTTTGGGTAGTATTTGTTCGGATGTTAACACATTCACTGCCACAGTAGGTCAACGTTGACCTACGCAAACTTTCATGCAGTGCCGGTAGGTCAACGTTGACCTATCTCATTTTTTTTTGTTTTTTGACTTTTTACAATGGAAACCAAAATGTTATTAACGTAACATGTACTTGAGATGCTACTCTTTCATTTACGTAGTTAATGAATTTTTGAATTTTTTGAAATTTTCCGAATTATGAAACTTCTGAAAATGTTTCTTCACATTGACATTTCTTTCCATTTTTTTTTTTTGTGTGATTTCAAGATAAACATATTATAATAAACCAATATTTTAATTATTTTTCCTGAAAATAATGTCCTAACAAAGTAATAAAGCAGTTTTCATTTGAAAAATTGATTGTAATTCAAAAATGCAATAAAAAGATTAAAAATTATCACAAAATAATTCTTGTAATACGTAATAAGAATGATATACTGGATAGTGAGCTTTATATATTGAGTTAGTTACACTAAGAACCGCTAGATGCGCTGGTTGAAGCGAGAAATGTATGCAGCGCGCTCTATAACGATGATAACGATTTTGACTTTGCATGAAGACCGCGATTTTCTATAATTACGCCTCATTGCTACTTTAGTTTTTCTTATCGATGAAGATTTTGTACGAAGTCTTCGAGGATCTCTTGTTTTTGATATTTGGATTTTTTTCGTTGATCTTGCTGGTGGTGGGTTCTGATTTCTTTTTTTTTTTTCCAAGTATTCTGATAAATCGTCAATCACAGTGTTTGAATAATCAAATAAAACCTACGACTTGAGTAAAGCCTGATTCAATAACGATGTCGTTGACCTACGCTTTTTTTTGGCTTTGTATGACTGGAAAATTGTTTTCATTATTTGTGCCAGTCAGTACTACCAACTACAAAGCTGTGGAAGCAAAAATCTCTTTTGGCACCAGGTGAAGGAAAAACATTTATATGACGGCAGTCAATGTGTTAATCCGAGCTTCAGTAAATGTATGTCTTCAGGAACATCAATAAATGTATTGATGAAAAATTAAAAACAATTCACATTAACAATATTTAACAATATTCCTTAACAGACGCGATGTTAACTCATCCGTGATTTCCATTGACTTTATATTACATGGACTGCTAGCGATGAATAGGGCTATTGTTAAATTCTGGCTGAACATCCCACCGCGTTTAACAACGAATTGCTACTTCGTCTTGCTCCTCTCAAACCCGCCCGCTCCACAAATTCTGGCTAGCGCATGCGCACATGTGCAGCACTGTACTTATTTTGAAGTTATGTTGGAACAATAGCCCCATTCATCGCTAGCAGTCCATATATATAAAGTCAATGGTGATTTCATTAGAAGTGAGTGAGCCTCCGCACTATCGGATGGATGGTGCGTAGTCTAGTTTTACTGCGGAGCCACGAAGCACCAATGCCCGAACAGTATTCTATCATGGGGTGATTTATGTATTAAATTCTCCTGTAGAAGAAAGATGGGAAAATATTTTGGGCTCTCCCGGCTATCGAAAAGGCATAGATTGAAATGAAGACTTTTTTTCAAATCTTCTGTACGATTCCAAAATACAATATTTATCTGTGCATCTCTGTCCTAGACGATTCATTTCGGAGTCATGTTGTTTAAAAAAAGAAAATTTACTTACTCTTTTTAATCATTGCATTAGTGCATGGATTCAGAATGCCGCTGATACTTCATCGGTTGCCCTCTGAATCATCGTTGCAGCGAACTGCTCGGGCAATTGTTGGGCACTTCCAATGTCAATACAGTGAACCATTGCATTTAGTTGATCCCATTTGCTGAAATTCATTGGAATCATATTTGATGACTGTTGAGGTCATCTGACCGGTGGGAATTGTTGGGGAAAATGTGTACCTAACATAACTACACGTTGAAAACTTTACTCCTTCGTTGCATTCGAGTTTTCCTACGATCATAAGTGCTTATTTTTGTGAAATTATGCAAAATTAAAAGCCTTTACGAAAGATTCGCCCTGTATATGGGATAGAAAAAGCCTAGAATTCACATTCACCGTATGCCAACAAACGTCAGTATCCGACGACCGATTCGGTACATAAAAATACATCGTCACATACTCATACCATTATGATGCGTAGAAGAATCGATGGAAGGGTGAAGGCGATGAGACTGCGACAGCGTTCTGTGTACTGCATACACATTCATTTGCAGACCCTCGGGACTGGATTCGGACATTCTGCATTTAGGCTCATTCATTATATTCTCAGTCGAGTTAAAACATACATACAGCACGCTGGACAGTACTATACGTAAACTGAGAGTAAAATAGCGCGAATACGAGTACTCGAGTATTGGTCGTTGGCCGTTTTAAAGGTCCATTGTTTACATTCATAATAATACACACGTATATTTCCGCAGAAGGGTATATAACATTAATGGAACATTGAAACTCTCACCGGAACATGTTGTCAGCGCGATGAAAATGCCATATTACGATGTGTATGCATTGCTGCCACCACTGCGCCGCCGATGCTCTTGATATTCTGCGTTTTGCCATTTTCCATCGTCATATAGTCGTGTAGTCGTCATACGTGTATATCGATGCTGAATAAACAATGATAATGAACTAATTGTCACCGCGGTATTTCTCTCGTCTACATCATCCAATTGTCTCCGATGTTTTGCAGCATACGTTGTGTGGCCATGGCAGAGTATTGCTCGCGTGTACCGCATTAACGGTGCCAATTTTCGCACCTCTAGGTCCGTCGTTTATTACGAATGTGGTGATTCGAGTTGTGTATTGGGGTGTTGTATGGTGGTGTAATTTTTTGCTTTGGTGTTATGAATGTTGGAGAGGTTTTGGTGCCGTTTAATTTCGTGGCTACTTGGAATGAAGTGTGCTTTTTTTCACTTTTAATCGAATTTGATGCATTTTATTTTAGGTGGTCTAATTTTGAGGTGAATTTGGAGATTAGTCGCACTCGCTAGTGGTATAGCCTCGTATCTATAATTATCATTTTTGTTGTTTCGGTTTTTGAAGCCATATTTTCACGCTGAGCTTCAATTGTTGGTATATTTTTAATCCCCTTGACGCAAACGTGCGTTGTTATTTTTGAAATAAAATATTACTAAAATAGAATAAACGCATCCTCCAAAAAATTCAATTTCATCATTAGAAATCGATGGTTGAATAACGATTCGAGCTGAGTGAATTCGACATCACTCATCGTTAATATCCAACTTGCAAATGCAATTACAGGTAATTGAAAAAGTTTCTAGGTTGTGAGCTTCATTTTCATCTTTTTTCCAACCCAACTTCCACTCTTCATTCACTTTTTGCCTCGACCCTTTTGTGATGAAATATAAAAATATTTATTGTATCTTGTGGACTGAGGTCGAATTTTTAGTGCACGAGTTCATTTTCACCAGAGAAAATTGATATTTCACATACGATATAGGATCGAATCGAAATTGCCTGCTTTCATTTTCCTATGTGAAATTTCTTACAAATTGGAAAAAAATTCAATCAAGTACTTACTCTTGAAACAGATAAAGAAGTGCAAAAATTACAACTTCTTCTCCCCTCAATTTTTTTCACTATTGCAGTTTATGAAAAAATAAGTTGAAGTTTCGAGTTTGTAATTCAGTTATTTCAAGGCCTTGAATGACCTCAAAATAAAAATATTCTTATATTTGCTTAAAATGAAAAACAAAGCGTAGAAATGAAATTTTTATGACACCTCGCACAAGAGGAGCTAACTTGTCAATACATCGACGTTTGTCGCGTGTATTGTAATCATCGAAGCGTAAATGCTGGTTCAAAACACGAAATCTCTTCTCGGACATCACAAGTCGATATAACTCTACAACTGTTCCATCAGTTTTCAATACATCGGCTGGATTAACGTGAGAGCTTTTATGAAGGCTGGTCAAATATAAAAGATCAAAATATGCCATCAGCTCGTCTTCAGTTACAAGTCCGTACTTATCACTCTCTATGCTTCGTTTAGTCGTTTTCATGCTCTTATTTCTTCAATTTTAGAATTCGGGTGTAACAAAGTGATGTCAATGATTTCTTGCGTTATGAACTTATTGAACGCCCCAACTATATTGTCAGCATCCCTTGCAGCTGGCCTTACCATTCCTCTTTCAAGACCAAGCGTATTTGGTTGATCGGCATCTCTTGCGGCGATCATCAGCCCTTGGGGCTAACCCACCGCTGGTGCTGGCGAGGCCCTAACATTTCCGTCGGCCACTGGAGCAGCACCGTCGCCTAAGTTCTTCACCACTTAAGGGTGGAGCTGCAAAAAAATACGCCTCCGATTTTAATCAAATTCAAGGGGGTGGTTCATATTTATATGAGGATGAACCACAAAAAATTTTGGACCCCTAGCTCAAAGAGAAGCGGAGCTAGGGGGCCTCAAAGTGGGGTAACTTTTGAAAAAAACGTGGGTTTTGGCCACTGTTGAGTAGTGCCACCTGCGTGCTATACCTAGCAGAGCCCCAAAAAGTTACGATTTGAGTTTGGATATCGCTTCTTCTATCTTACCAGGGGGTTAAAAAGTTGCAGATTAGTGAAAAATCGAGATTTTTTATTTAAAAAAATTAAATACCCTTCGCTGGGTACCAAAACCAGGCCAAAATAGCTCCTATTGATCCAAAAAATTATTTTGATTAAAAAATTGAAAAGTTTTAATTGCAGGGTGACCAACATTCGATTTTTGTAGAAAAAACTAAAATTTCGTAATTTTTCATAGTAAAAATCATTTTTTACCAAAATCGAAAGTTGGTCACCCTGCAATTAAAACTTTTCAATTTTTGCAATCAAAATTATTTTTTTGGATCAATAGGAGCTATTTTGGCCTAGTTTTGGTACCCAACGAAGGGTATTTAATTTTTTTAAAAATAAAAAATCTCGATTTTTCACTAATCTGAAACTTTTTAACCC
>FIZU01032203.1:0-18830 GCA_900064475.1 Pseudococcus longispinus
ATTTGGGGGGGGGGGGGGGGTGGAGTTGACGGATGTGCAATTTTGACCAAAATATTAGATATCGCCTACAAGTACAAGATATACTTATACATGCATACAATGAGTACCTATGATGTCTCCATTCATCGGGCTTCTCTTCTTTCAACCTCGCAAAATCGATAGAAGCCATTAATTCATTGTATAAAACCAGTACGACAGCAAGATGTTAATTATTCTATGTCTCGACAAAGAAAATAGACACACAGACTACTTAAAGGTTGGGTGTTTCGTGAGAAATGTCGACAAAATGGGTGCAGATGCGCGAAAGTTTTGGTAGCGATAGGACGCCAACAAAGACCTTAATGACTTGGATACATATTGGCCGAGAAATTGATCTAAAACGCAGTTCCACCACAAAATTGTGACGACCTGAAGATATTTAAATGTTAGGTCAAGGATCCACCGTAAAATATGATTTCACATTGTTTGCGATTCATTTGTAAATTCACAAAGCTCCTTTGTTATTATAAAGTCTTTCTACAGGGTGGCCCATTTAAAAGGTAGATGGTTTTCAAAATGAAAAAAAACCACTTTGATAGCAAAAATCTCGAAAACTAAGCTCCCTAGAAAAACCTGATAGCATTTAAGAGAAAGAGAATTTCAATCTCTACAATTTTCATCTCTTGCATTTTTTTCGTAGTACCCTTAGTTTGGCCAGAACATCCATGTTTATGGGAAATTTACGAAGTCGATAACTTCAAAAATGAACAACTTTCAACTGCAAAAATCTCGAAAACTAAGCCCTTTAGAAGGAAATTAATAGCTCACCAGAGAAAGAGAATTTCAAGCCCAATACCTTTCATCCCTTGCATTTTTTTTCGTAGCATCTCTTAGTTTGGTCAAAAAATCGATTATGTATTTTAAATAAAAAACTTAAGCTTTTCTTCGTTTTCAAAACCATCGACTTTGTAAATTTTCCATAAACATAGATTTTCTGAACAAACTAAACGGTGCAACGGAAAAAAAATGCAAGGGATTAAATTTGTACAGCTTGAAATTCCCTTTCTCCTGCGAGTTATACGTTTTTTCCAGGGAGCTCACTTTTCAAGATTTTTGCAGTCAGTATTTTTTTTTTCATTTTGAAAACCATCGACCCCGTAAATATGCCACCCTGTACTATGTAAATGCCTACTTGCAAGTTATAGAGTTAATTGGTGAGGGGGAGGGAGAGATAGATCGTAATTTCAGACGCATTCCGCCTCGATATTTTCTTTTCCTATTATTTTTTTTGCAAAATGTGCTTGTATTTTCTTTCTCAGCTGGAAACATGAAGCTGTTTCAAAAACTAACCACTCAGTTCTAAGTTTTGCTTCAATTTCGTCTTTTCTTTTGAAATATCACTTTCTTTTTGGTACAACATTACAATCGATTTTAGCCTCATTTCACGTATTCGAGTCGAAAAAAATCCAGATCTCGGAACACCATTCGCCACTGAAATTGACTTCCACGTTTCACACAGTTTCTGTCGAAATAAATACCCATTCCGTTATCGGTTATGGCTGAGAACTCTGTACAGGTTGCCGAACAGACCGTACCTATTCAAATGGAACAATGGCCAAATCGAGCCTCTCGAATGTACGTTCAGAGATACCAAACGATCGATTACTTTCGCATTTGACAAGAGTACATTTTATGTGATTCTCAACTGCTGCAGGACTGAGAAAAACGAGGAATCGCGACCCAGTGGTCGTAAACTAGCGACTCGTATCTGAAATCCAATTCTTGGCGTAAAGTTTTAAACGTTCGCGTACAGCAATGCTCTATGTACATTGTGCAGTGCACATCAATAGGTATCTCAGAACGCATAACGTTTGATGTTTGGAGAGAACTTGACAAAGTCATTAGAATGCAGTACAGCTATACTGAGGACAAGCTAGTTCTCTCGTATTATCAATCTGACGAGCATGACTGGATTATGAAAATGACATTACGGTATCTTATCGCAAACCAAATGTTTACAAGGAGACCGCAAGTTTCTCTATATGGTGCTACTCGGTGTCGGCATTCGTACATTTCTCTTATTGCCTGGAAAATGAAAAACTTGTATCTGGTATTCCAACTTTCCGTTCGCGGTACTTTATCGGTTGTGTGAATTGTTTGAGTACACCTGGATGCTGATTAGGTAATTATCGAGTGTTATCGCGTCGGTATTGGGACGAAAATTTCAGCCCGATTGTTTGAAATTATCTCAACGTGAGATGTAAATTCTAATTTCAATAAAGTCACAAGGATTTGAATTCAATAATACTTGCAAAAAGACCATGAATGAAATTATTATCAGTTTTAATCGTTCGCGCTGGCACTGTACTCTGCTCGATTATGTACGTACGTACCTATGCAGTTATCAAGTTTAATTCTTTATAATGGTTTATCGCGAAAAATCCAGACAAAATAAAATAATCTCGTTGAAACGATAGGTAGTTGTGCAAGGTAGATACGGTATGTGTATGTGTAGTTAGAAAGGTACTTCATTTGTGTCGAGTTAGGTGCTGTTACTTGTTATACGCGTTAATAGAGTTAATTACGACAATTTTCATCAACGTATTTACTTTGGTACGTAGACATCAAAAAAACATCATTCATAACGCAGATATACGATAGGTCCAACAAGGTATGTGGTTTCAATTTCGAATTTTAAATTTTATTCCACGTTTTAAACGCGAAGTTATCTGATTAGCGAATCTGGCACCGAAAAGAATAATATTTTTTAATTTTGAGTTTATCAGTATGCACTTAAATATTTCAACGTTCGTAATTTATTCTCCGATGATCTATAACTTGAAAGCCCAACTTCAACACTTTTGGCTTTATTAAGAAAATACCATTACGACACCGATAGTAAGACAGCCTTTAAATGTCGAGGGCGTCGTCGTGTTTGTGTTTAACACCCGAATTTTAAGCCCATACCCGGGAGATGGTCGTCTAGACTATAGAGTTTTTAACAGATTAAAAATTGGCGTTGACATATATTTCAATGTTTTTGAAAATAATTACAGCGTTATCTTTATCACCATCAGTTGAACAGGTGCCAAAAATCGTGAAATCTATACATTAGAAGGACATTGGTATCTACCCTTAGGGGAGGGTGTTTTTTTCCATTCAAATTTTTTTCAAAAATTGACAATTTTTGAAAAAAGAATCGGCAAATTTCAGAAATAGGGCGATTCCCTATATGTTTGAGAATCGAATTAGGAAATCCGATTCCTTTTATGCGATTTATTCACGAGTAAAACAAATTTCTAAAAAATTGGCAATTGGAAAAAATAATCGAAGTTTGTATTTTTGAAATTTCCGGTAACATAATGAAAATTATGATTTAAAAAAAATTACCTAGTTATAATTGAGTTTTGTAACGAGATTTTCAAATTCATCTTATTTTTGATTTTTCTAAAAAACAAAATTTTTTCGGCGAATTGTAGGAAATGATTTCCTCTTTAAACTTTGAAAACACGATAAAACATTTTTTTGAAAGAAAATAAGAAATTGGCGAGAAGGCAAAAGAGAATGGGGGAGATGCCGCCAAAAAAGTGAAGGTATGTGCTGCAATATTCAATTTTTTTTCACTTCTATCGATTATTTTATCCAATGTTCGACAATATACCACGTAGGTACATAATTAAAAAAGAAACACGAGCCCATACCTGAAAATACCCATTAAAATGTACGACATTTTTCTTGCTTTTGCAACCACTCTCTTCAAACAGGTCCAGATACCTCTGGTACAGAGGATGCGTACATGTAGGATATCTAAGTATAGCCAGTAACCGTGTTATCTCGTACTTAGGTAAGTTGTATCACTCGAATTGCGCGCAGATGTCACTATTCAATATATTTTATAGCGGAAAACAGATGTAATATAATCGCGTATTTGGGTCTCGTAACCGCTTCGATGTAATTAGCTCTCGAATCTAAGCCACGGTGTGAATTACCAACACTGCAGCAGTTTTCAATAAACGGCATATATTCGTTAAGCGATTGATGCGGAGCGCTCACGCGATTCTCATTACGACTCCGTGGATTATTCTACTCAATTAATAACCTTGCACTCATTATTTGAACAATGCGCCGTAAAATCCTCGCCTCATTGGCGAGCCAATGTTTAGAAATTGATGCTTAATGAAAATTCTTCTGTTGACAGGTGCAAGTAGACGAAAAAAGCAGACAAGATGTCGGTATTGGCGATGGTGTCCGCGGTTGCGGGCTTCGTAAAGGTGCGTTATTTATTGGATAAAGCGGTGATCGATAATTTAGTCTTTAGGACCCATTACAGAGTAACGACGGCTATATTCTTCGTGTCTTGTATACTGGTCACGGCGAATAATCTAATCGGTACGTATCCTTTGGCACAGAATACAAATTTGGGAATTTGGAGCCCTTTAATATAGATTCGATTCTTCTTATTTCGCAGGTGATCCTATCAATTGTATCAACGATGGAAGTATACCGGAACACGTGATCAATACTTTTTGTTGGATAACGTATACGTTCAGTATACCTGGTCGAAGTGGTAGTCCCGTTGGAACTCATGTGGCACATCCAGGATTAGGCCCATATACTAAAGATGACGAAATCGTGTATCATTCGTACTATCAATGGGTTCCTTTCATGCTGTTCTTTCAGGCAAGTAAATTCAAGCGCGAATAGATTACCTAGAAATTAAGTTTTAGGTTCCCGCATGTCTATCGATCGAGTATCTATTTAATTGAGCGCTTTCATTACGTTGTATCGCATTTCTGCGGTGTAACTACCCGATATCTAATTAATTCGAGTTGTGATTTTACAGGGTATATTGTTTTACGTACCTCACTGGTTATGGAAAAATTGGGAAGAAGGTAAAATCAGAATGGTTACCGAAGGTGTACGAGGCTCGGTTATCGGAATGAAAGACGAAAGGAAGGCTCGTACGAAGAGATTAGTCCAATATATCGTCGATACTCTGCATATGCATAATACATACGCTTTAGGATTCTTCTTTTGCGAATTTCTCAACTTTATCAACGTGGTAAGCATTCGCGCAGCAACCGTAACGTTATCGACGATATTTCTTCGATTAATCTCTCGACATTTGCAGATTCTAAACATGTTCATTATCGATACATTCCTCGGAGGAACCTTCATGACCTACGGTTTAGAAGTATTGGATTTCGTTAATATGAATCAAGAAAACAGAACAGATCCGATGATCGAGATTTTTCCTCGAGTCACAAAGTGCACGTTCCACAAGTACGGTCCAACTGGAACCATCCAAAAACACGATTCACTCTGCGTACTTGCTTTGAATATTCTGAACGAAAAAATATACATTGTTTTATGGTGAGTGATTAACCGAGACTCGAGAACTCAAAGAGAAAGACGCGTAAAACAAACCAGACTAATTGAATCAAATCTTTTTTTATACGTTTAGGTTTTGGTTGATCTTCTTGGCTTTCCTATCGGCCGTCGCTATCGTGTACTCAATGGCTGTGGTAATGCTTCCGTCAATTCGCGAAGTCATATTGAAGAGAAGATTCCGTTTTGGACCGCCAACCGGAGTATCCGCTCTCATTAGTAAAACTCAGGTAAGTTATTTTTTTGCATTATGACTATAAGAGCACTTTTTAACGATGGGATTTTATTTGTCTCCGCTGTCGTCGGATCGCCTTCATTTCACTTTATCAGCATCGTTGAAGGCGATGAATCTTCCGTTAGATGCATTTTCGCTTTGGCGGCGACCCGTTGCAATAGTATTAATTTATTACCGTTATTTTTCAGATTGGAGATTTCTTTTTATTACATTTACTGGGCCAAAATATGAGCATGATGTGTTTCGGAGAACTTCTCGACGAACTCAGTCACAAACTGCACATCGAAAATAACATTCCAACAGCACCTTCAACGATGGAACTTTCTCCTATGTATACATCGGATAAGTTGAAGTTACATAAAGAGACCGAGACGTGATAAAGTCATTTTAAATACACATTTTTTTTCCTTTGTACATTTTTCATGTTTTATGCGCGTCTGTGAATGTCTTCCTTTCGACTTGCGATTGCCATTTTTTTAGTTATAAGTAAAATTATACTTGAAAAATATGACAATATTTTTAGTTAATTTTTTCTTCTTTTTTAAAACACGAATCTCATTTTTTTATTTATTGTCGTGTTCAATGTAGCCTAAATTTAGCTTTTTATATTTATTTTCGAAAATTTTTTATACTATATAAATTTTACTATTGTGTGTGGCCAAAAATACGATAATGTCGTATGTCGAATACTATTTTTTTCATTTCTCAAGTATCGATCAACTGAGTTACGTGAACAAATTGCTTAATTAATATTGTAAAAAAATTATTTTTAGTAAATAAAAAAATTCTTGATTTTTCAGATAATTATGATTAATTGTTAGTAGGCGTTAGGAATGTGATAAGATTGTGTGTACTTATTAAAAGCGAATGTTTTAGCAATTTTTTGATGAGAATAACAAAAAAAAATTGAAAATAATAGAATCTTCCAGCACAGTTATAATAGGTATGTTCAATTTTTGCTCATAATCTAGTACAATTTCGACTTCGGCAAAAAAAAAAAAATGTCTTGCGACATTGCTTCATTATGTACTCAGAGAAATTAGTACACGGTTAAGCATTCATACGGGTACGGGTCAATCACAAAGAGATGCCCAACTTCGTTTTGACAAAATTTAAATGGAAAGGATGCACCCTTATGAGGGCGATAAGAGAGTGAATTACGAAGTGGTAGAAAATATAATTTAAAAATCGTATCTGGGTATCATTTTTCAATAATTACGCAGAAATCACGTACAATACCTTTAAAAAAAGTTATCAACGAAAGTACCGAAACATTAATGATATTTCGATTATTTACTCCTTTGGAAATGGAAACACAGAAATTTGAAAACTCGGAATAACATTTTATTACCAGCGAATCCGAATTCACTGGATGGGATGAATTGCTAATTTTCTATTCAGCATTTAGTAAGTTCCAATGTTTTGCTGCAGGAATACAAGTACACTATGTACTCATTAAATTACTCTTGACTAGGTAAAATTTTCTTAAATTTACCAATGTACTATCGCCAATGGATCATTGAAATTACCGATAAATCGAAAATCCCTCGATTACAAATATCACAATCAATAATCAGCGATCGTAAGATGATTAATAACTAATAATTACTTAGTGAGAAAACGTATTCATGTATCAGTAATACGATAATTACCGGTTTCCATAGTCGATTTGCGAAGTGATTCGCAGTTTTAATTCTCTTGTCTGATCCTGAGTCAACGTACCAGTTAATAATTGTCTACGCCAATCTAGCAATTCTCTCATTACTTTTCTCAAAGTAACAAATTTGTACGTCTTCCTCTCCTGTACGATATTACGTTTCAAATTAGGAAAAAGCATTCGAAAGATGCGACAAATTCTTCAGAAACACAATTCTTACTACGTATAAATTCTTCCAAATGCAGTTCCATTCTCTCAACACCAAGGTAACTTCTCTTACAACCGGGTCTTCTATTGGGACAGCCGTCTCGAATAATCTGTTAGCGATAGAATGATTCAATTATTTGAATAATCGTCAATCGAACTCTCGTTGAGCTTTAACATTACATACCCTTCGTTTTCAACTTTGGAATGTTTCAGATGAACATAATTACATGGAAAAATTCCCTGAAAAATAAACGTAATTGTAACGTTATATCGAAGATTACATTTAATTCGAGGAGTTGAACTGATAAGTGTACGTATGTAAGAACCTTAATTGATCTATTTTTCGTTGCAAATCCTCGATACCATCCTGTAAAAAAATTCGAACACAAAATTATAAAAATATCAATCGAATATTAAAGCAAATCGAACATCACTGTACCTAAACATTCTTCAAAAATTTGAACAGTATCTCCAATTTCCAAAGGTAATCCATATTTTATTTCACCAGGCCAGTTATAAATTGCTACAATACAATTTACTTATTAGTATAGGGAATGGAAAATTGATGTTTTCATTAAAATTGTATTTATTGTTATCAAAGTTTATCAAATTCTTACAGATTCTTACCTACACCGAATTTCTTTTCCTTTGTAGGAGTCCACATTTTATTTGATACATGAGACAAAACCGTGTTCGGTTGAGTTCATTGTTAACCAAACCAGCTTTGATAAATTGAAGATACGATTCGTAAATTATTGGACACTCACTTAGAAAATGAAAACATTATCAGAAACATGATTAATTCTTCCTGTTGTTTTGTTTTACACAGTTTCGAAGTTTCAATTATTTCAACACAAATGAAACGTGAAATTATAAAAATTCAGAAAATCTTGAAAACCTGATGCTAAAATTTCAATGAAACGATTATTTTATTGATAAATTCAAATAACAATAACAAGAAATTTTTTTGAAAAAATGAAAAATTGTCAATCGAGGGAACCTCCCTCAAACGAAAATGAAAACTTTTCAAAATGACAATTCAACAGTGTTGTTTGTATTCATCGTCATTAAAGTTACAATTTATCGTCATTGATCGGGGATTAATTTAGAAAGTAATAAAATATTACATAATATCAAAAGTAAAACTGTATTTATTCGCGTTCTTATTATTATTCAATAATTATCTGAAAAAATCGACGAAAAAATTATGTTTTAAAATTTTAAAAGGAACACATAATTTTTTTTTTAATTATTAAAATTGGTAATGCTGTAAAACGACATGATTTAGTTTGTGGATGTGTGTTTTTCATTGTTGAAATAATGAAAAAATGTTTTATTTAGTATTTAAAACTTTTTGTTCTGTAAATAACTTATTTAATAATAATAAATTTATTATTTGTTTCAGGTATTTTTATAGAAATTCGCGATTTCCATTTTTATCTGCGTAAAAACTGAAAACTACGAAAATACGAATCGTAAAACACAAAACACAACCTTGGTTTGGAACATTGGAACCTTGGTTCTCTAATTCCTTACCTTGGTTTGTTCTTTTATCTATGCCGCAGACGTTTCTCCGTTTTCCCCTCCAAAATAACGAACATTTTTTTCACTAGAGGCGACACTAGGCTTGTTGCAATTCTTTTCATGCTTTGAATTCCAATTATCCGCTGAATATTTTATTACTTTTACACATTAGCATGTATGGTTTTGTTCTTGTGTCATCTTTACATCTTGTTAAAATCGTGTAATATCGATCGAAATTTAATTGAATATTGAAATATTTTCTCTCAAACGGAACTGTTCTTCGAAAATTGTAATGGTAATGTAACGTTACTTTACAGCGTTCAGTTAGATTTGTATTTGGTGTAAAATCGATTTTTATTTTCCTTAACGTGTTTTCTGAGGTAAGTTTTCACTTCACGTGGTATTGAGATAAATTCTCGTGTATAATCACGAGTATTATTGTTATTAGAATCTTTACATTTCCTTCAAGTATGAGTTGCAGCTACAGTATCGATTACTTTTTCTGTCATAGCGTTTTGGAGGGTAAAACTTTCTAATACACGTTTTCATTGTTGATTTACTGTAATTCTGTTATAAAAGAAAGATTACTAAGGATTATTCCATCAACGAGACTAATTCGTTTTGTAATTTGTTCGCAGATTGAGCGTAAGTTCAAGAATGCTGTCAAATTCACCTGATTTTTCAAGAAAGTACATTTAGAAGACCACATCATGTAAGTTACACTAGGATAGTTGATCACTGCTTACTGTATTGTTTACATTTTCCAAATTCAATTTCGTTCAACTCTTATTCTTGTATCTTTGTTAATTTGATAGTTGAAATGGAAACTGCCGAGTCCCCTCTCGAGGTTTTGTCCAGGGCTGCGGTTATGCTTCAGCGGAACGTATTGCCTCCTCCGTCTTATGGTAATAATCAATCTATATTATATTTTGACAGTAAAATTATCTCGAAAATGACGAAGCGCTGAAATTGTTTGTATGCGACGCGGCGTGCGTTCGAGAAATTTTTATTCAAAAATTATGAACTAAAATGTAAGCCTCGAAGATGTACTATGTGTTCAAGCCAAACCACATACCAGCGTTTTAGTATTCGTAAAGGAAAACTGAAATGCTTTTCGCTATTTGTAATTATTTTTTAATGGGCGCTCTGCCAGCAAATTTGAATTAATGGGTGTTAATGTTCCAATGAAGAATTTTTCTGTTTGTACATTGTACAAACGTTACAACTTGGTAAAAACGGTGAAAAGTTATAAACATTGCTTACTACGTTTGGCAAATTTGTCGCGCGAACTATTTCATTAATCTGTCGAATTCATTATTATTTTCGTTGTATTTTCTGTAGCACCTGTATACTTTGCCTGTACATATTCAAAAATGTCATAGCTGTATCAGTCGGATCGATCTTGTGCAAAAATTACATTATCTGCCCGAAGAAATACAGTAGGATTTGTAATGCCGTTGAAATTTTTCAGATGATTGACTAGAACTCGATTCTGAAATTTTTATCGCTTTGTTTGGCTTGAACTACGAGTATATGCCATCTTCCCCGAAAAATAATGTTAGGTAATGGACGAAGGGGTATTATTTTTCTGTTCGTTTCATTTATTTACTTTTTGATCTTTATTTTACTTGTTTACTCGCTGCGTTTATTAGTTATAAGTTGTCGTGAAAGTCGAGTAGATAATATCAACCAAATCTACTTAATATTATGCACCCTACCTAGATTTAGGTATACTTGAGTAGTATTTAACTGAGCGTCATTTTAATATTATTAAACTTACACTTAGTCTCTCGCGCATTTGCCGAAGATTCGCGTTTTGCTCTAGTTAATTTGCGAAAAAAAAAAAAAAGGTAACGAACCGA
Source organism: Pseudococcus longispinus (assembly GCA_900064475.1). Lineage (NCBI taxonomy): Eukaryota > Metazoa > Arthropoda > Insecta > Hemiptera > Pseudococcidae > Pseudococcus > Pseudococcus longispinus. The sequence continues at coordinate 10,853 of FIZU01032203.1, forward strand.
GCGACCAGTAATGAAGAGTAGTTGATGCGTATGGACGTCGGTGATTCGAGATGTTTCGTAGTTAACGAAATTTTAAACGATTTCTTTTTACTTCTTGAATACATTTCAGCAGCAGGAATTGATTTGATAATCGAAGCGAGAAAAAGATTCGATTGTTATGTAAAATATGGAATCTTTTGAGCATTTAGAGCGTAACGGATAAATTTTGGTGGCATAGATAAATCGCCATAGCAACGACTAGCCAGGAGGATTATTGAAATTATGTTCATCTTATAGTTAGGTACGCGGGTGATTCGATAGCTTCGTACGCACATCGGCTGATTAGAGGCCACTTTTTGATGAATAAAACACTTCGTGTAGCTAATAGAATTTATTCGATGTTGGCATTAATAAAAATAGTTGAATTTTCAGTACAATTTTGAAATTTGAAAAAATCAAAGTAGATATTCCTGTGAAAGAAACCAGTGAAATCACTCAAATCTCTGTAGATAAAGTTATGTAAATTGTAAAAATAAGTTGAACAAAAAATTGCATTGCCCAATAAGTGGGCAGATAAGCATTATTTTGGAACTTCTCAACTTTTTTTTTTCAATATGCCATCAATAAAAGTGATATTGGAACATTATTAATTTATTAGTAGTGGAATAGTGATAGAATACGGCCAGTTGGTCATGCGCCTTTCGTATAGCAGTATCAAACATATTGATACAGATAATAACGTTAAAAAAAACCTTTCGAGTACGTATACTTGGGTTTTTATCAAATTGGCGAACTGATGGACATTTGGTTGAACTTTTAAGACGACTGCCGTTTATGTAAACGACTTGAAAGGAATTTATAGGTTAGAAATTTAGAAATTTTAGCGTGTTGAAACGATTTTATATTCAGAAAAGCTTTCACGCTTTCGTTCGTTGTTCGTTATTTATGCGTTGATGGCATGAATTTTTATGTGTTACCCTACCTTCTTCCTCCCGCCATGGGTTCTGTTCTCAATCAAACTCTTCAAAAGCTGATGTAAAAGAGTAGAAGCTAGACAATACTATACTTAGTACTTACCTGAATCGTGAGTTGTATTTTGTATTCGTTTAAGAATACAAAATTACAAAGCTTTATTACCTACGGTGTGTTATAGGAATTTTATTTTTTCGGCAAATATGCCAAAAGCACGTGTACACGAGGCCATTTTACGGAGATGCGACAATTTAATCGAAGTTTTATTTCTTTATAGGGTAATTCGGTGTGTTATGTGACAAATTTTTTTTTAGAAATTTTACTTTCGCAAAATTTACTAAAAAATGGTGATTTTCAAAAAATTGAATGTTTGAATTTAGGTATCAAAATTCAGAAATCAGTGATAAGATCGTCCGGTTCATTAAAATTGATTATTTTTCTTTTTTGTCTGTCTTGAGGAACAACGAATCAGATGTTTTTCAGTTCGCAGATCAATTTTTTGACGTGTAAAACTCGGTATGAGGATGACTAGTTAGCACTTTCGTGGAATAGATTTGCTTGGTTGAAAAACGGTTGAATTTGGTATATTTCCATTTTCAAGCCTTACAAAATAGAATAATTTTCAATTTCAGTGAGCTGGAAATTTCGCAAAAACTGAAATCTGTATTCCTATTCTTTCTTTTGTCTCCCTCTCTCTCTTTTTTTTGTTTGTTTACAAAATACATCGATTTCCGTCCAAAAAATGAAGATTGGCCCAAATCGTAGTATACCTATCAAACGACATCACGTATTCAAACACGTGCTTTTGGCATACGTAATAAAGCTTTGTGATCTGGCGGTCCCTTTGGACGTCACCCAGTATTTTCGTACCTAAGCATATTCTATGCAATCTTCAATTGTGCAGGGCTCGCCAGAAAATGCTCAGGGCTGTAGATACTTAATACGATAGATATGCCAACGTTGTAATATACGATACGTATATCCGACCATTTTCTAAATACTTTTATCAATTGGAAAAAAGTTTCAAACGAATTAAGTCGCTTGTAAGTCGTAATATCGTTCGTATGAATGGTTAGCGTGATACCTACTGTTTTGGTATGTAAATTGAAAATCGTCGCCGGAATTAGTTTACTATTTTTAAGCCGCGTCCTCGTATGCGAGATTATTTTTGTATTTGTAACCTATAGCGATTACAAAAATACCTGAGCTTAGTCGCGCCTCGTACGCATACGTATAATACTTGGCGAACCCGGGCAAAAGAGAGAGAGGAGGAGATTTGCGACGAAAAGAAATCCCTGTACTTTTAACCGGAAAGCGCGTTGCTGGATGGTTCTGAATTTGCATGTAAATGGAGCTTGTTTGTCGCGTATTCTACCTATCTGTGTGTTCGGAGATACCCGTAAAAATTGGTACCCATTTTCGATTTCGAAAGCTATAAAAACTAACCACCTATACGACAGCTCGTATGTATTATAAAATGTTATGTTAATCGAAGAACGAACTGATGCGAATAAGTAAAGTCGCAATGAAAAATATTAATCGAACGTACAGATGACGAACTCGGCAACACAAGTAATAATTACTTCGAATCGAAATGAACTATTTTTTTTATTTTTCATAATTTTAGCCGAAAAGTTTTTCAATTTCAGGCCCTAGCCTAAATACAATTTCGAGTTACTAAATCACTCTTACATTCGCAAGACTGAGAAAAATGTTGCAAATGTTATACAGGATGGCCCATTTACAAGGTCGATGGTTTTGAAAATTGAAAAAAATTAAAACGCGACTAATAGCTGTGAGGAGGAAGAGAATTTCTAACTCTAAAATTTTCATCGCTCATATTTTTTTCTTAGTACCCTTAGTTTGGCCAGAAAATCGATGTTTATGGGAAACGTACAAAGTCGATGGTTTTGAAAATGAAGAAAACAACAAAAAAACAGCTTCGACTTTGTAAATTTTCTATAAACATTGATTTTTTGGCCAAACTAAGGGCACTACGAAAAAAATGCAAGAGATAAAAATTGTAGAGCTTGAATTCTCTTTCTCTCATAAGCTATTACTTTTCGTCTAAAGGGCTCAGTTTTTGAGATCTTTGCAGTCGAAGTTGTTTCATTTTTGAAATTATCGACTTCGTAGATTTTCCATAAACGTAGATTTTCTGGCCTAACTCAGGGTGCTACGAATAAAATGCCAGGGATAAAAAATGTAGAGCTCGAAATTCTCTTTCTCCTAAGAGCTATTAGTTTTTGAGATTTTTGCAGTCGGAGTGTTTTTTTTTTTTTTTTCATTTTCAAAACCATCGACTTCTTTGAATGGGTCACCCAGACTGTCACATTCGGATTCACCGTGAAAAATCCTATAAGTTGATACCATTTTCACCTTTCAACTATTTCAGTGATTTTCCACCCTTTGACCAACTCTGTCACCCCTTTAACGGCACCCGAGGTTTGGCAGATCATAATTTTCGGTTATTTTTGCCCCCTTTGACCCGGTCTGCCACCCCTTTAGCAGCACCTGGGGGTTGGCAGACCATCATATTCCGACTCAATATGAAAAATTACGCGAGAAAAACCCATTTTCAATGATCAACCTTTTTTCAAGTTAGTTATAAAAGGCGAATTAGTTACCGGATTTTGTACAATTTTTCGCGATTTTCGCCCCTTTGGCAGAACCTAGGGGTTGGCAGACCATCATATTTGATCTCAGTCTAAAAAATTATGGGAGAAACCCCATTTTCAATTATCAATAGTAGTTGGCAGACTGCCATATTCGGATTCAGCGTGAAAAATCTTGTAAGTAGACACCAATTTCAGCTTTCAACATTTTCATATGAAATTTAACAAAAATTCGTGAACTTTGAGCTTTCGCTGTGCTTGAAAGCAGCAACGGCGGATCGGCAGACTGGTGTTTTTGAGGAACGAGCTATGCATACTAACTTTTGGGACCGGTTCCAGATTTCAACCCTCTCGGCCATTTTTCACCAGGTGTGGCTCCTGGACTATGATCTGTTAATTTTTTTTTTCTTGGAGGCTTAGTTTTTCAGATTTTTTTTTCTCTCATTTTCAAAACCATTGACTTCGTAAATGGGTCACCCTGTATAAACTGCATACTGCGAGTTGATACAAAAGTCGATCGAACATGTAAGAGGATAAAAATTATAAGCATACATAAGCATTATTATGATTTTTTTTTGTTGAAAGTGCTAAGAAAAGAAATTGTATGGAGTGATGGGGAAAAAAGAATGGATTTGAAGTAAGCGTAGGGTGAATAGATTCTATGTTTAAATGTTTTTTGTACTTGAAGGAAAACAAGGCAATCGTTAGTGATGAAATGAATTGGCAGCTTCACTCGTACAAGCCGAGCAGCGTATAAGTTGTAAAATAACATCGATTCAATGATTATATCCCATTCAGTACTTCAACGTGTGTGTAAGTTATGTACGTATGTATGAAGGTATTGCTACGCGTCGCCGATACGACCGTATTCATTGAAAAAATCTCAACTCCTTGGCCTGAATGAATGAAAGAAAGAATAAAAAAAGACAATGAATACTCCACTCGTAGAATGAGGTGAACCAGCGAGAGGTAGGATGATTTGAAAAAAACAAATGTGAATAAGAAAATGAAAAGTACCTACATATGTACAAACGTCATACATATAAACGAAAAAAAAAAAGATTTGAAAAAGTGAAGAAGGTGATGATGAATATAGAAAGAAATAAACCCAAACAACGACCATATAATCCGGAATAAGTTGCGTAGAAGAAAGAGTGAGAGCGGAGGAAAAGAGTTGTTTTGTGTGTATAGATGAATGAATTCGACGAGAGTAGTATCAGCGACAGCAGCGGCTGGAGCCGGTTAGGTACACAGGTTGAAGTTGAATGCATAAAGTGATAAAGTGATGCGGATAGGAAGGACGTGAAACGATTGACTCCATGTGATATGGGTAGTTAGATGCCGGCATGGCGGCGCGGCGCTGACAGGATTGATAGAGATGTTCGAAGAGAGGATGAATTATCTCTAGGCTCTCTTCTTTACGCTTCGGTGAGCTGGGGCTGGCGCTGGCCCCTATCGTTCACAAAAAAATATTCTTATGTAGGTAGTTAGGTACTTAGTACTTGTATATCTATGCAAATGAAGATACTTCATTTCAACTCTTTCACGCGGTTGAAGATTTTCATTTTTCTTGCTCTATATTTTCGAGATTTATCTGAAAAGATGTTGGCGAATGTCGAAATAGAAATTTCTAACGTGTATTTTTTCGACATCCACTAACAGCTTCTGCGAACAGCTTTTAAGTACGGTTGCGAGAGTTGATTTCGCGAGAATTTCAGAATATGCAGTAAAAACGAGTAACACATTATTAATTCGGCGCTGTCGTTTTTCGTCGATTTCCAAGCCAGAATTTGTCCAATACCAAGTCGGTAGCTTGGTACTTACCTTCATGACAGATTTCGAATTGGGCAATCAGCTCGTCGTTTGAAATTACGAGTATTTTTCCAACTTTTTGCATTTCTTCGCTGACCAGTCCGAAGCTCATCGCTCAAAATCGTTTCTAAAACTCGAAACCATTTCGCCGTATTCATCCGGTCGTAAGGTATTGGCACTGAAAAGGACTTGGGACGTTGAGAGCTCATAGACACACCGTATACTCGAGTACCTATCTATACCTGCTATAAGGTGATCGGCCGAACCGCGTGCTGCTGTGTCAGAGTTCGGAGACGACTAACGTAATGACTACGGATGAAGACATTGAAAAGATGCTACTACCTGGTGCCTACTTCACTTTACCCGGTTATGGAAGCGGTGGAGGCGGTGCTCAGGTCGTTGTAAACCTAGGCTTAGGGCTCAACCAGGCCCCACGATCGACGGTGCATCGTTCGTTGCCTTCTTATTCCTATTATTATTATTATTATTCCGCTTCGTCTCTTCTTCTGCCGCTGCCTTTTCTTTTTCTTCTAGTTCCGATCGCGCCTCGGCAACATGGCGCAGCGGTTAGTGAGGTACATCCGTTCACACAGAATTCACCAACTAATTCAGATTATCCGTTTCTATCTCGATTGCGTTGCGTCTCTGTCGCTATCGGCTCCGATTTTGTTCATTTTTCAATTCAGTTTTATTGCGAATGTGAATCCGCGGTGTACGTACGAGACGCTTTCGTCAGGCTGTCCGTACGATCGATCGTGACGGTATAGAGTGTTTTCGGTGTCGGTTTTTCTCATTTGTTTTTTACTTTTCGCTCGGTCAAAAAACCAAACGTACAAATCAAGCGTACCCGCCATGGTGCAGTTACGTCAAACATTTTCTTCGCATTTTACCCAAATTTGGCAGCCGTGGATTACAAATGGTATTTCATGATTTACCTACGCGTGCTTGCTTTGCGCCGGCAAACACGACGTCTAGTTTTAAATTGAGAATATTTTGTTGGAAGAAATAATCATCGTAAGGATACCAGATTTGCTTGGTTTACCTCAGTTTGAGAGGTACTGATACGCACACGTGTATTCGTAGTACCCGTACATTGGACGTACATACTGTACATTAGAAAACACAAGACACCCGGTTCGCTCCATTTATCCAAAAAATCCTTCGAGTACTATTTCGTGTTCATTTTTCGGGCTGAAATCTCAAATTTCCTCTACGCGAATGTTTACAAGCGCCTTTTTCATTTCATTGTTTTGGTATAAAGAGCTGCGCGAGCAAAATATTATGGTATAATTTAAACCGAGCTTCGTTAGTGCTTTGTAGATTTTCGAGCTGTCGCGTAAATTCGGAGTAGTATTAAATTAAAACGAAATATACGTTATGTGATATTCGAGAATTACCCAAACCGTATTCTTCGAGAAGCACTTGTTGCATGTTTCGTTACCGAATGTCTAGTCCGCTTTCTTGCGCTTGTGTTCACGATGCGGTTAGCATTGATGTTCTGATGGATTTACGTATACTGTGTAGTACTTCGCCAGCTTCTTCAAAGATGCTATTTTGAAAGAGAATTTAATATAACAGTCATAAGTTGAAAAGGAAAGGGAAGCCCTGGGGATGAGGGTAGAAACTTCTTTATGTAACGGGACACCATCTGGTGGGAGGTCGAATAGTTGGAAAGAAAATCTCTACGAGGATCAATTTCTCCTACCAATCCGGTGAACCTTTCGATTGTTTTTGAGTAATATTTGAATGAGGAAAGATACTCACCTCGCCTTCTCAGTTACATCTTTTTCAACATGAATTTACAAAAAGTTGTACCTAATATTTACGAGTAATTTGAAAATAGTACAACGATAAGATGAATATGAAGAAGTGTAGATGATATCGAATGAGGCAGCGATTTTGGTATCCTATTTTAATATTAATTACTATAAGTACGATCAATTTCTCGTTTATTATTGGTTTATTATATTCAAATATCGAATAATTGATTTTAGTATTAAATTTCTTCTTACAGATGAAGCTCGCTCCATTTCTCAACATCAGCAGCAACAAAAGCAAAAAATTCTCCGAAAATGTAAATCATCTCCAAACGATACGTCATCGTTTAGCCCTTCGACAACGTCGTACAGTAGTCAAACTAGCAACGGTTCCGGAAAATGGAAAAGGGAAAAGAAATATCATAAAACATCAACAGCTTCAGTATGCGATTCGACATCTTCTGACTTGAAATCAACTTCGAGGTTTCTATCGAATATTAATCACAAATGGTTAGTATACTCGTAGTTGAATCTGTGATTAGCATGGATATAGGCTACATGGACGGATTTAAGATCCTGCTGGTGTGGGCTAAAATTCAAAATTCCGTTTTTTCAAATAAGCATCCCCCCTTCAAAAAATTGTATTTTTGTGAAACAATTTATTAAACTTTTTAGTTAATATGTACTTTAGGGTGAAGTGAAAAAAACATACCTTGGATTTTGACCAAATCCAAGGGGGTGGTTCATTTTGAGTTGAAGGTGAATCCTAGAAAATTTTAGATTTCTAGCTCAAAGGGGGAGGGATCTGAGGGTGCTCAAAATGAGGTCACTTTTGAAAAAAAC
>FIZU01032205.1:0-10964 GCA_900064475.1 Pseudococcus longispinus
ACTCAGCTTCTGAAACCGCCCAATTGGCGTAATTACGCCCAATCTGGTCACACTGACGTGAAGTCGAACGGTAAAATATACGAAGAGACGCGACGTTTGTGTGGAGGCCAAAGCCGTTTAGTTCACCGGTTGCTTACCCCCTCCATGAGGTAGTTTCTAGACTACAAATCAAGCTATCACACACGCGTACGTTTTTGAAAAATTGTTTCAGCGGTGTTGTGGTTGTGTAAATGTGTACGTACGTGTCGTTGTGTAGGTGTTCGGGTAGACTAGAAGGCAGGGGTAGGATTATATGGCTAAAAATTTAATTTTTCTGCGTTTAGCATTCTAGGGGGTAACGTGATTTTTATCCAGATTCACGTGCTATACGTGACATACCGTCGATGAAACGATTTTCATAATTCGGCTCATTTAACTAGTAATTAATTTTCTATCTTTGGATAAAGTTAGGTTACGACATGTTCCACTTGGGTATAGACGTTCACTTAGATAATACAGTATTGCCAAATGAATTATCATGCTAATCATCTGAAACAGAACACTGTACACATTTGAATTGATATTCATTTTTTGAATCGCAATAGAACACGATTTCTGAAAAGGAGTTGGTTTAAATGTAGGATAAACTAGAACTGATAAAATAATCTTTCTCCTCTTCAACTTTGCAATTTAATTTAAGAAAAAAGAATTGTCCACAGGTCATCAATCATCCGCCAATATTGAGGCTTCAAGATCCGAAAAATGAAAAATCTCTAGTGTAGATGTAGTCCTCAATTTCCTTAGTCTTCCTTCTTCATCCTGAAAATATTTATCAACGATATGGTGCAATTTTCTCAAATTGTGGATCTTGTTCTTATCCAGAGAGCGCTAGTGTACTGTAGGGAGCTTTCCCTGTCAATAGCTAAAGTTTGAAAAATATTTACACGTGCAGTAGTAAAATGTGTTTTTCAGAACGTCGCAAGTTCGCTGATAATAATAGGTACCTACCTACCTAGCGAAATTTCTTCGAAACATTTTCGTAGAATTTTTTTAAGCTCTACAAAATACTTTGTATTCATGTTTTGCCTAACTCTAAAGCTGAAGGATCTACAATGATTTGATTTGAAAATTTTTGGGCTTTATAAGTCCTTCTTTGCCGACCCCAAGATTTTAAGGGAAAAAGTTATGCACAAATGAAAATGTTTTTTTTCGGAATGTGGTAACTCTGCTGATAATATCTATAGATAAGCAATTTTTTTGGAATTTTTTTGTAGAACTTTTTAAACTTTACACTTTTTTTGGGAATTTCTAACTTTACAAAATGAGTTATATTCGTGTTTCGCCTAACATTAAAATTGAAGGAGTTACAATGATTTGAAAATTTGCAAGCTTCATAACTGCTTCAATTTGCAAGTTGACAAAATTTTGAAAGAATAATTTTTTGTAGAGCTTCTCGAGCCAGGAACGGATTTACAGGGGAGGTTAGGGGGCTATAGCCTGCAGTGACAAAATTCTGGGGTGGAAAATTTTGAAGAAAAAAAATCGAAGAATTAAAAAATATGAGGTGGAAAATTTCTTTAAAAAATTAAAAAATATGTAGCGACAAATTTCGAAAGAAAAATCGAAAAATTAAAAAATTTGTGGCGGCAAATTTAAAAAAAAATATTTTGATTAAAAAAATTGAATATTTTTCATTGCAATCTTGCCAACTTTCGATTTTTATAATAAATTTAAAAATTTTTCATTCCTCATGATAAAAATCTATTTTTGCAAAAATTGAAAGTTGGTAAGACTGCAATGAAAATTTTTCAATTTTTTAATCGAAATAATTTTTCTTTATTAATTGGAGCCTTTTAGATCCAGTTTTGATAACAATCACAGGTTATTTCATTTTTTTGTGCTTGTAACTCAAAAATCTCGATTTTTCAGCCATCTGCAACTTTTTGACCTTCTGGTAGAGGGCAATAAGTGGCATCCAATTTTGAGGTCAATGACCTGGGAAGGTGTAGAAAGTTGAATTGCACTTTTACAGTGGGGTGACTGAGGTACTCGTACCAGGCAGATGGCCAACTCAAAAAAGGCAAAAACCTGCGTAGGTATTTTTCAATACTGACCTCACTTTGAGCACCCCTACATTGCTCCTTCTTTGAGCTAGCAGTCTAAAATTTTCTAGGATGCATCTCTAACTCAACACAAACCACCCTCTTGGATTTGATCAAAATCCTGTTTTTTTTCACTCCACCCTAAATTACATATAGACTAAAAAGTTGAATAAATTGTTTCACAAAAATGGGTTTTTTTAGGGGGGGGGGGGGGGGGGGGGGGAATGCCTATCTGAAAAAGTGGAATTTTAATTTTAGCCCTGGGCGGCAAAATCTTAATTCCGTCCATGTTTCAAGCCGTCCAAAATAAGTTAAGAATGTTTTGTCCACCATCACAACTGAAAGCATGGAAGACCATTTCGAAAAAATTTTGTGAAGAAAAAATTTAATTTCAAGAATATATCTTTTTTTTATTTTTATTATGGCTCAAGCTCCTTCAATTTTAGTGTTAGGCAAGACAATAATAGTTCATTTTATAGAGCTCAGAAAACTCAACAAAAATTATATTTTTCAAATTTTGCCCAATTTGGAAATCGAAGGAGCTACAATAATTTGAAAATTTGTACGCTTTATAACTCCTTCAACTTGAGAGTTGGACAAAATATGAAAATTCCATTTTTTGTTGAGCTTTTTGAGCTCTGCAAAATTAGCTATTAATGTTCTGTCTAACTTTAAAATTGAAGGAACTATAGACATTTAAAAAATAGAAAGAGGTGAACGTTCTTGAAATATAATTTTTACAAAAAATTTTCGAAATAGTTTTCCATGTTTTCAATTTTGGAGTTGGCAAAACAATATCAACTCATCTTGTACAACTTGAAAAACTCCACAAAAAATTGTCATTGTAACTCCTTCAATTTCTTAGTTAGGCAAAACATGATTACAACTTATTTTGTAGAGTTTAAAAGGTTCTACATACAAAAAAGTTGAAAATTGAAGAAGTTGCAATAATTATTACCTATAATATCAAGTTGCTTTGTAGCACCTTCAATATAGCAGATAGGCAAAATTCATACATAACCTTTCCGGTAGTAATAGTTAAGATCTGCAAAATCAGTTATGTACAAATTTTGCCTATCTGTCATATTGAAGGCACTAGAGCACTTACAAAATTGTACAGGTCTCTAGCGCTTTCAATATGACAGATAGGCAAAATCGGTACATAACTGATTTTGTAGATCTTAATTATTACTACCAAAAAGGTTATGTATGAATTTTGCCTATCTGCTATAATGAAGGCGCTACAAAGCACCGTATAGAAAATATCGAAAAAACGTATCGATATGTGAAAAATGTGACTACTTTTCTCCTCGCTCGGGAAACCAGAAAAAGCCTCATCTATAACGATGGTCGGGATGTCCAGCGAACGATCCTGGATGTGTGCCGGAATCGAAATTTGGGAAGTTGACCCCCTCCCCCCTCGCTTCCAGCTGCGTGTCCACTTTTGCTGATTTCTTGATTTTCAATTTTAAAAAATCAGTAAATTATTCAAATAGGTGGATACAGCAAAATCCTAAAATCAGAAAAAAAAATTTTTAATAAAATCTTTCAATTTGCAGGTTTTTATTTTTGTAGTTCGTGTTCCGTACCTATTTGAAGAATTTATTTGAAAAATAAAAAAAGTAACAAAAACATTATTTGAATATTTTAACTTGAGACTTATAAACAAACCTAAGTTGCATTTCAGTTTCAGTTATTCATTAAGTAGGTACCATACTGCAAACTGCATATTAATAAATTAGGTAACATATTGAAATTTGAAGAAAATAATTGAAATAATTATGTAACTTAGGTAACTGTTTGTAAATAAGTACTTCATCAATTCAAAAATTCGAAAAATTATAAAAGATTCAAAAAATCTATCGACTCGGCAGTTTTAGTTCAATTTTTCAACCAATGGTAACAATTATTTTATAATAAGTACGAACAATTCAACAATACAAAATTTATTTCATAAAAATTACTTAGAAATATGATTTGTTTTAATTGAAAAAATGAATATTCATTCTATCAAAATCAATTATTTTTCGTTTGAATTAAAATTAATTTTTTGATCAAACAACAAAGAACAATAATTATTTCATTTTTTGAAAATAAAATTTTTGTGTGTTGATTTATTGTTTTGTTGACCATTTCTGAACACGACCAAATAAGAGCAACGTAATTTCCTTCGCATTTAATGTTCTCATTTTTTTTTTCGAAAAAAAAAACATGAATAAGTGAATTCTTTTTATTTTTCTTATCACTCAATTTACTTGGAATTTCTAATGAATAATCATAAGTTAGAGTTCGACAGGTAAATAAAATAACTTACTAAGTAAGTATACGTACCTATACCTACACAAGAATAAATTCTTAGCTCATTTCTTTTTTTTTTACTTGTATTGAAACAACATCCAGATCCAACTTCACTTTCCCAATATTTTATATAGGCTCATTGACCTTCGTTATTAAAATTTCCAATTTCCAATGAACTTACTCAACATTTTCGGCCAATTAAAATTATAATTCTTGGAATATTTCATTAAAGTTATTCATTTAATGATCTGAAATTTGCAAATTTTATCACATCTTATCAAATTGGTATAAATTTATAGGAAGGTACCGTAAGTGCAGAGGTACGTACCATACCGTACCATACCCAAAGTGCTAGGTGCAGCCATTTACAACATAAATTATCAAAAAATGTAATCATCGAGTTATACACTGTATGATTTTCACGTTGAAATAAAAATAAAATTTATTTTTACTCGCGTCGCGGAGGAAATTAAATAGGGAAATTTTTCAACAGCGATAAAAACGTTTGAATTTTTTTATTTCGTGTGATCTCGCGGTCAATGATCGAAACAGAATGTTCAAGTTTTTATTTTTGTTTTGGTTTCAATAATTGGACTAGGCGTTTTATTTGTACGTAGATTTTACTACGCTATTTACAAATTGTACGTACAATCCCAATGAACGAATCGTTCGAGATCCTCGAGTTGGCAAAATTTTTCTTATCACCCATTAATCTACTTCTACATCGTCTTACTATATACCAAGTTTATTAACCTGACGCCGCCGATACAGTAAAATCTTCCCCATGTTACTTACATATTCTCATCGAACCATTGGCATTTTATATTTCCATGTAACCGGCTGAGGTCATTAACATGACAAATACTACGCGACCGATAATATGTATTCTTACACACTCAATTCTTATATATTCGCGTATCGTACTACCATAATATGTACTTACCTCTGGTACCTCTAGCTAGGTACTAATCAACAACAGATTTCCAATAAATGGTACCTATGTAGGCTATACTTGATAAGCACACGTTCGAGTAACGACTCCAAGCAATGAACCATCGATTAGGTACACGAGTAAGGTAAAAGTTGAGCATACAGACAAAACATTTTTTTTTTTCGAATTCCAAAAGACTCTGTATCTTGAAACCTATTTCTTTGTTTCATCAAGCAGTCGTCCTTGAATATCGAGTTCTGTCAGGGTTAAAACCCTTGGTTCTTTTACCTGTGTATCGCATTGTGCTGGTGAAAATGTTATTGCTGCGATCAATGTATCTTCGCAGATGAGAAATTATCGAATTCGTCGATGGTTCGAACATTAAATGCGTGTAATGGTGGTTTCCAAAAAAAAAAAGGTAATAGTTTTGGTATAAAAAATAACTCTTTCAATAACACGTGTGGGTATAAAGGTAGGTACGTAGGTAGGTATCTAAACATACGTCACCACTTACCACTTGTTTTTATTTTGGTAATTTGAAGAAATTTTTGGTCATTGCTTAATATTGCGAATTACGTACACATATATTTACCAAAAAATAATGAAATCATAAGTATCACTCAAACTTGATTTGTAAATCTATAGACTACCTTCGTATACTACTTTCAAGTGTTGATAGATAGTCTCTTGGGAATAAAATAAATCTGAATAACTTCAGAAATATAACTGATGAAAAGTATTTCGCACTTGAGTAAAGTGGAAAATTTTTCTACATTACCTTATATTTTAAAGCAATGACCAAAGAAGGAAAGGTCTCTGACATGTGTAGAAAACACATCGCTGATATCATATTTTCATATATTTATCTACAAAGTGTTATTCACTTTTCATTTATGCAGATAATGTACGAGTATAATCACTTACCACGAACCATTTCGAGTTCATTTTTACATTTTGTAATATGAGTGGAAATTATAGGTACGATTTGTGGATAGGAAAAAAAAATAGGTAGTGATGTATACTTAATCATGTATTCGGTGATGTAGGCGTTTTTCAATCGTATACTTCTATCTAAAAGAAACCAACTCATAAAAAACTACACCCATGTGCTGGGTGAAAAATTTTGTTGAATATTCAATAGGTCATGCTGAGAGAACATTTTTTTTATAACAGGAAAAATTCAATATCATTTGTATTTCAGAACCAGAGAACAAGGAATATTTTTTATCACTTTTGAAATAAGAGAGGTGGGTAGGTAGATTATTTACCTATTTTTGTGAATCGTAGAACTGAGAAATGATCAATTGAATGATAAAAAATCACATTAAAATCCCTTTCTCTAGGAAATTAATTAATATAATACTGACATAAATTCAAAAAGTTGTAGGAAGAATGAGGAAAGTGGTCACTGGACTTCTGCAGTAATTTTATTCGAAATGAGGAAGAAGGAGAACAGTTCTAAGTGAAAAGGGTAGCATCGATTTCGAAAAATTTCCAACTCAATCACAGAATTTCACTACAATTGATCATAATTACACATTCATTTTTGTAATAAAAAAAAAAGTTTTCTCTTTATTAAATTTTATAAAAGAAATTGCATTTTTACAACTCATAATTTATCTCAATGTAGAGCCAAAAGCTTTCAAAGGGCTGGATTGAATAAATCACTTTCCAAGTTTCTGGTTTTCAAGTTTATCTTGTAATTTAATTTTATTCTAATCCTGCTAAAGTGCCAACAAACAACAAGTTTGCATTCGAAGTATATTTGCTTGCCTATCCTCTCAACTAAAGGAATACATGAAAAAACTGATATGCAATTTTTGTGGTGAAAAGAATCCAAGAATATTATTAAATTTTCATTTTGAATTAATTCAGTAGTTCTGGTCTCAAAAAATGCAATCAAAATTTTTCTATAATTTTTTTTGTATAATTTCATAAAATTTTAAAAATATTAAAATTACCCACCTCCTTTAAGTTCACAATGTTTTCGTTTTTCGTTTTTTTTTTTTTGTCGATTATGTCAACATTGCTTACCTATATTATCATAAAATTGTAAAAAAAATTTTTTTAAATCATTGGTTCATCTTTCGATTTTTTCTCGATTCTTGTCGATAAATTTTCCAGTCGTTTTTATCTACCGATTGTGCTACGAAGATAAGTTAAACTTGAAATATTCAATTTTATCTTTAATTTAATTTAATATTTATTCTTCTCGAAATAATATTTATCAAGTTAGGTACAATGGTATATAGTATATTCTAACTAGTGTGTGCCCATGGTTGTTATTTCTATTGTGCAAAATACAAATTCATCATTATGAAAGTTATCCTATTAACAAGTTTTTTATTTTCAATTTTAATGGCAGGTGAGAATACGTTAAGGACGTTCTTTAGTATTAAGTAAATTGGTATAAACAATCATTTTTACAGAAGAAGTTTTGCGAATGATGAGTGAACCGATTGATCTCATTGAATAAAATATTAGCTATGTTATTTATGAAGATTACGGCTACGTCGTCGCTGTGGAGTTTTTTTTTTTTTGAAATTCTTTGCCATAAATTTAATTATGCATAATATGTAGGTATCTACAATAAAGTAGCAATTTTGAACTTTTAAATATCTTTTAGGAAATTTCTAATATTTGTATGCTTATGAAATATCATCCCTGATGACCAATACTTTTGCAGTTTAGCTTGTGTCAATTTCGAATCACTTGATTCGAAAAATCATTCAAAGTTTTTTTGTCTAGTTGCAAAGGGGGAAAAAAAGTCATCCATACGATCAAGAGGTTAGAAGCGATTTTATGATTAATTCGTAATCTAGGATATATTTTGAAAAAAATGAGCTAGGGTTGACACATTTTTAAAGGAACCCCTTTACCGAGCTCACCCCCCTTTCCAAAAATTCTCCCCATCTCTGAATCTAAGGCTAGGATTGAAAAATTTTTCAAACAAAAGTTGTAGATTCAAGTCTCAGAAATAATTTTAGTTATTATAAAAATTTCGATTCGACCCCTCCCTTCCCCCCAATTTGGCAAATTATCAAAATAAAAACAATTTTTTGTGTTCTATGCTAGAAGTATGCGAAATCGGACTTTAATAAAATAACAAAAGTTGACCAAAATTATTCTTGTGGTCCAAATCTACAACTTTTGTTTAAACATTTTTTCAATCGGAGTCTTAGGTTCAGAGATGGGGAGAATTTTTGGAAAGAGGGGTGAACCGTCCAAAAAGGGGAGCTGTGATTTTTGGTAGACATTTTCCCTTTATGATTCTAAACAACTTTGTTATTTGGAAAAGGGTTAAATTTTGCATAATTTCGACAAAAAATGACGAAAAATTGAATTTACAGTCATTTTAGAACGATAATTTGACAAATTAACGGGAAAGGAGGGGTCCGATCAAAATGTTTATAATAATTAAAATTATTTCTGAGATCTGAATCTACAACTTTTGTTTGAAAAAATTTCCAATAGGGGCCTTAGGTTTGGAGATATGGAGAATTTTTGGAATGGGAGTGGACCCTGCGGGAAACGGTGAGCTTTAAAAAAATGTACCTCAGCTCATTTTTTTTTTTAATAATATGTCCTAGATTACGAATCAATCATAAAATCACTTTTAACCTCTTGATCGCACGGAATTTCCCTTTGCGACTAAACTATAAAGAACGTAGCCGGGTTTATAGGGGTGATTTGGCTCTGAGCACCGAATTTCAAATTATCCAGTGGAGGTTGCTCCTTATGGTCTAAAACTTCGAAATTTTTACCAAAAAATTCCAAAAACCACCACTCTTGAATTTATCTACCATTCTTGCAAGTTTGAAAAAATTCGGTTAAAAAGTGCCAAAAATGAAAATTTTTACGAAAATCCACATTTAACCCCCCTCTCCTCTCGAAGGGATTAGAGTTGAGATATCGAGCTAAAAATGTTGTCACGGGGGTTTTAGACCATAAGAACCAACTTCCACTGTATAATTTAAAATTCGGTGCTCAGGGCCAAATCATCCCTATAAATTAGACTACGCTCTTTTGTTTTAACCAATGTGAATGCAAAAAATTTGCAGAATTTTGTTCTTTTGAATTATGTACCTACATAGAATCTTGATACATTCATGGCGTAAATTTCACCCTTTCTATTAGGTACAGCAACTACAACAGGTACAACTTTTTCACCTACAACACCCTCTTACAAAAAAGACTGGTTCGATGAAATATCCGTTCGAGATGTTGTAATATCAGGCATAGATGAGGGTGAAAAAATTGAGAGGAAAATCATCAACACTGTCAAACAGCATGCATCCAATTGCCACACTTACAGTAAATTAGATCTGCCAACTGAAGGATTTACATTTCCCAAAAGTTCCATAACTGTTGATTTGGGTTCGGCAAATGCTACATTATATGACATTCGTTTTTCCAAATTGTCGTCTACTGAAAAGAAATCATATTCAACGTCAGTAAAATGTTATTCCACAAGAATGGCTGAGGTAAGCAATTTCCAGTACCTACAAAAATTTTTAAAAAGCAATACATTCGAATCTCAACCAACCGCACTGATATTAGCTAATTTTTGAATTTCTTTTTCTTTCTGTTTAGATCGAAGTAAAACTACCTATGCAAATATCTGCTCATTTAAAAGTGACTACAATTACCAATTCATCGAAGGAATTCCAAACGTTACTCGACGAAGGATCATTATTTATTTTCCTGAATCATAATTCAATTTCAAAACAATTCCCTATTCAAACAAATGACTTAAGTAACATAACATGGAAAATCTTCTACTCCAAAACACTGGTAAGTAAAATAATGGCAGACCGGCGCATTCATTTTTCAATTTTTGAATTTCATTAATTTTTTTATCACAGTTATCTCTTGATATAGCTGAACAATTTCAAATTCCAATTCACAACAAACTGCAAACAATCTTCGATGAAGTGGAATCATTTCTAATTAAAAAATTCAACGTCGAATTTGCGAATAGTTGTATTTCAGTAGCCAACGACTGTGCAAAATTTATAAACATGGATAAAAATTTGTATCGAGACTATGTATCGAGTTTTAAGAATGTTCTAAATGATGTATACCTAATACCAAATCAGAACCTGAACATGTTAAGGGAATGTTACCCACACCAAGGACCCGTTTACACAAATCGTTACGCTTGTTACAAAAGCAAAGGACCCATCATAATTCATGGTTTATCTTCTTTCAATAGTACCAAATTTATTGTATCAGAGAATGAAGGCGCCAGTTCGGATGGTGCTGAAATCAAAGTAATCACCGCAGAAATTAAAACAAATCATTTGAAAGGTAAAGTAGACTACATTCATCATTCAGAACCGTTAACCATCTCTTTTGTACTTGAATTCATCAAGTTTGAAGTAAAAAAAAGAATTACTGGTAGTTGCGTCAGGTCAAATGACAATAAAGTTGAGGTACAAGTAAGTGTGCATCCGGGCGACATTCAGATTGAAATAATATCAGCAAACTCTAGCCTTAAAAACGACAGCCATTTAAAAGATGTCCTTGCCCGTATGAAAAAAACTAGAAGTATATTACAATAACTCGTAGTATATTGCTGATATACTACTCTTGTTGTAGTAAACTACTAATA
Organism: Pseudococcus longispinus; assembly: GCA_900064475.1. Lineage (NCBI taxonomy): Eukaryota > Metazoa > Arthropoda > Insecta > Hemiptera > Pseudococcidae > Pseudococcus > Pseudococcus longispinus. The sequence goes on from FIZU01032205.1 coordinate 10,925, forward strand.
TACTTTTACTCGATGTAGTATACTACAGTTTACTATTTCC
>FIZU01032209.1:0-15846 GCA_900064475.1 Pseudococcus longispinus
TTGGAAAGTTTAAAATGTCCATTTGACCTTGAAAAAGTGCTCGAAATTGTTTTCAAAAAATTCCAAAAATCATCCCTGATACTTTCTACTATTCTTGCAAGTTTGAAGAAATTCGGTTGAAAACTACCAAAAATGGGAATTTTAATCGAAAATCCACATTGAACCCCTAGGCCGCAGAAGGGGTTAGAATTGAGGTATCGAGCTAAAAATTTTGCCACTGAAGTTTTAGACCATAAGGACCAATTTCCACTGAAAAATTTAAAATTCGGTGCTCAGGACCAAATCACCCCATGTAAACCCTGCTATGCTCTTACGTCAGGTTTGTCGCGGAATTACCCATAGTAAAAGCATATCCTAGGCTATTAAACGCCACTGAATAAATCGCTAAAGCTCCGTCAAAACTTTAATGAATCCTCCACCAAGATTCAATAATTCATAAACTCGTATTCAAATTTCAATTCGCAACTACTAAACCAGAATGTTGATGCAAAGATTCGATCTTATTTATCGAAATACTAACCTCAACATTTTCACACTCCGATCTGTACATTCATTTCCAAACAAATTGGCAAATTTTCGGTATGCCTTCTATACACTTATAAATCACGATACCGAGCACCTTTACCCTCCTCCCAATCCACCAGGGTCATTCCTAATAAGAGATCTGTCACCGATACGAACTCGAAATACAAATTAGTCCGGCAACACCATTACAACATGAGCTAATCAAATACCAAAAATTCCATTCTTAAGGTGAACAGGAACATGTGAATGAAATTCATGCGCAAGAAAAAACTCACCATCACACACACGTACTCGTATTCATTCAACGATTAATCCGATCCGTATCCACCCTCCATTCCATTGAATTGGAAGCTGTTCCACCATAAATCGTATACACAAGCATACAACGTTCTTAGTTTAGCTTTACACAAACGCGCGATAATATCTAAGACATGAATACCGGCGCGTCATCGCATACGGTACCCAAACCAATTGAAAAATTATTAATTACCGGTTATAAGCAATTTGTCGAAAAAATTTCTAAACTAACAAACCACGCCGCATCACCGATGCATCAGCGTATTGCATCTTGTAATAAAGTTGGGAATGGGAAAAAAAATCTGATAATGTTTCTCTTATATAAAGACGTCCATCAATGATAAATAGTATAAGAACGAAATCAGTTAACGAGATAAAGATTGATGCAGCAACTAGCCGGTAATTATATACCTGGCAATTTAATATATATACGAGAAACAGTCAAACATAATGAAATGGTAAATACCCCGGCCGAATCTATCGTAAACGCATTAATATGTTAAGAATGAAAGAAGAAAATAACGTTAAACGGCAAATTAGTTTCTAAAAACTATGGCCAACTATGAGCTCTGCGTATAGCCTATGATGCTGAATATCGCTGCATGTGAATCCAGGTATATGAGACTACTCGTATATAGCGCAGATACCACCTAGGTCCTAGGTTCACGTAGGTTCTAGGCGCAGGCACGCCTCCGATTACATTTCAACTTCGTGAAATATTAGCCCTGTCTTCATAAATAACGTCCTCAAATAAACAAAAGGTTTAAATTATCTTTTTATGTATAGGATAGGCACCTATACTATATGTATACTCGTTTCTGTGTATTAGGATCTGTATCCACATATACTTACCGCTGGTATCCTCTCACTCTTCATATTTTTATATACTTACCTTTATACTGGAGTTAATTTCTTTTCTATTCTCATTTCAAATAAGAAATCAGCCGGGTAGTTATGGGTTATCAAACATTTGGCAAAAAAATTACGAGATAAATTATGATTTGAAAAAAAAAATTGTAAAATTGAGTATAAAGAAGAATCGAATTGAAAATTTTCTGATGATTAAAATTATTGATCAGTTGATCACCCTTTGACGTACGATTTTTGTGTGAAGAATTTTTCAAAAGAGTTCATAGTTATGGAGGTAGATATTCGTAAGTACCGATGAAACTGGAAGAGCCCTCTGAGGAAAAAAAACTCTGAAAAAAATCTCTGTTTCAATTCACGCTCAAGATTGATAAATTTCTTGACCCTTGAGAGCAGATCTTATCAAAAAACTATTGAAATTGCTCAGGAAATCGTGTAAAAATAATTCAAAATGTGGGAAAATCTGTAAAAATTATATTTTTTGGGTCACTTTTAGCTAATTTTTATGAAAATTCGATAGTTTTCTTATATTGTTATGTATTTGAAGCAATTTTACTGATGTTTCTTCAATTTTTGAACAATTTTTAGTACTTTTCAAAAAAATTAAATTTTCCCCCCAAAATTGAATATTAGCATAAGATTTGCTTTGGCGATGACCAAATCTACAAAAAACGACCCAAAATTCCGTTGAGAAATTCCGTCACGTTGACTTTGAGAAATTTTGTCAGACTTTTTTAAACTTGGAAAAATTCTCAGATTTCCACCAACTTTTTGAACTTGGAAAATTTCAGAGATAATGCTGACTTTTAGACATTTTGTCAGGCAAACAAGTTCGACTTTTTGAACTAAGAAAATTTTAGAAATCAGAGTAATTTTCTGACATTTTGTAATACAGACTTCTTGGGCTTGGAAAATTTAAGAAATCACGCTGGCTTTCAGATATTTTGTCAGATTTTTTTCGATTTGGAAAATTTTTAAGAATTCATATGAATTTCTGGATTTGGAAAATTTCAAGAAAGTTCAAATCAGACTAATTTTTAGACATTTTGTCAGACTTTTTTGAATTTGGAAAATTTTTTAGTGTTCTACTGACTTTTTGTACTTGAAAAATTTCAAATATCACGACTTTATGTACTTGAAAAATTCAATGAACAGAAGCATATCTGATGTTTTGTAGTTTCATGGGTAGTATGAAAATGGCGGGAACTTTTTTCTTCTATTATGATTTTTTCTCCAATGATGAGTACTCTTTCCTCCTCCAAAAAACTTGAAATCAAAAATTGAATTATTTTGAGAAATTGTGAAGTAATTTGGGCTAAATGTTTAATGTGCTCAAACTTGAAAGTGTTTTCCCTTTTATTACGATTTTTGTTAATTGATTATTACCTCTCTGCTCGCTCCTTTTGAAAACTCTTGGAATGAAAAATTGGATAGTTAAAAAAATTTAGAAGGTTATCTGGGCCAAGTGTATAACATGTTCAAACTTGAAATTGTTTTTATATTACTTCGGTAGGTACTTACCTTTCCCAGCTCGCCAAGAAAAACCTTTAAAATGAAATGTTGAAAAATTTGAAATAATTTGTTCTACTCGATTGTAAAGATATGAAAATTTGAAACTGTTTTTTTATCTTCATTTGTTTGCTTTTTGATGAATACTCTTCCTCCCCCCCCCCCCATTAAAAAACTCTTAAAATCAAAATTTCATCATTTGATAAATTTTCGATGCGCATATTTCTTCTTTTATTGCAATTTTTTGTCAATCAATTAATATTTTCTTTTCACTTCACCAACAAAAAACATTTAAAACAGAAAATTGGAAATTCAAAAAAATTCTTTGAAAGTGTTTCTTATGAAGCAAATTTTTTATAATGGCTAAATCTTCGAACTTTTCATACTCATTTAAAGTACCTTTAATTATAATTTCGTAAAAAAGAATATTACTATAAGTAGATACAAATAATAATTCAAACTGTTTCTGTATTTATAATTTGTTTTGAAATTCACTTTGAAAAAAAATATCAAAATGTATACTCGTAAAAGCAAAAAATTTTTTCGTGTAAATATTTTTTTCACGAACTTTCAGCCATTTAATTCAGTCGAAGAAGAAATGAGATACCTATGTCCCTCAGGTCTAAATTTTTCTTACATATTTTCGAATGAAATTCTTTTACATTTACCTACCTTATTTTGTGTTGTTATTTTTCGTTTTCGCTCTAAATTTAAAAAAAAAATTGTAAAAATACGAAATCCCATTGCTCCTCCATTCACCATTTTCCTCAAGATAACATTTTGTACGTGCTTTCGCTTCTATTATTCCAATTCCATCGCCTAAAGTATAACTTTATTTAGAAATTGTTGAAAAAAATGTTATATACCATTTTAAAATTAATTTTATACTCGAATGTTCCCGCAGGTTCAAAAATTTCACGTCCCGCCTTCAAAGCAACGTCTTTGATTGGCCAGCAAGAATGCAACCGACGGGCTTCTGCACCACAATTTCGTTTTTATATCCAAGATGGAAAAATGTTTATAGCCGAAGTAAGTACTTATGGCTGCTCGGCCATCATTAATAATTTTAGTTTCAATATTTTGTTAACTTGTTATTATAAGTTCACCGCGGTTCGTCGGATATAAATTTTTGACGGATTAAAAAAATGACATTTATGTACGTCGTACGATGCTCCTAGTCGGGTTTGGAAAAAACAATTATTTACACAAGATGTTTTATTAATATCCAGTTAATTTTTTATACTCGTATACGTATATACGCAACGGTTGCTGTGCGTTTAAAAACACCAGTCATACCGAAGTTACGTATTGTAACATTTATATGGAAGTTTTCCAGAAGGACAATATATATCATGTTTATTATATCGAGAGTACAAAAGCAATAAAAATTATACGTGTAGAAAATCAAATATACAGCAAAGAAGTTCGCCATTATATACTTATACCCATAAAGCAGATCGAATACATAAATTATCAGCAACTATCTCGTAAGAGTAATATAAGAAAGATTCTACGAAACGAGAATAAGAGGCTATCAGTATGGCCGAATAATTGGTTTCAGTGTAGAGTATTTTGGAAATTAAAAAAAATTAAAATTGAAATTTAACCCTCGTTGTGGCACCTATCTAAAAAGACTATTGGATGGTAGGGTCGGTGAGGTAGATGGTTTGTTGTAGAAATAAATCTTTTTTTAAAAGTTTATAATCTTCTTTTTCGTAGGTATGATATAGTTTTATAATCAAAATGTAAATGCGTTCGAAATTATTCAAACAAAGTTTTTTTTTTATAAAGAATTGTTTCATGTGCTATTGAGTTTAAAATTTACGGGCTCGGTGAGCGGTACAGGTACAAAGGGATTGCGGATGACGGGATGATGGGGGTTTCAAAGGGAGGTTTTTTTTGACCGTGCGATAAATAATACTCGTATACTTTTTCTGATGGTTCGTGTTTGCGGGTCAGTCTAAGCGGTTAGCACGATAAAAGCAGGGTATACTTTTTTTTGAACACGAGCTGACATGTAATTTTTTTTAGTATGAAACAAAAAAAATTTGGGGTAAGGGAGCCATAAAAAATTGCCGTTAGGAGGCGAGCAAGAGCGGTTTTTTGGGGTGGAAAGATCCTTAAATCTCCGCATGAAGGGGTAGGAGTATATTTGGTATCAATTGAGTATAATTCGACCTTCCTGAATTCGAATCTATCGTTACTTTTCTGATTGATAGTAGAAAAGGAGCACAATCGAGAAATCTGTGTTGCAAAAAAAGATCGATTTATGTAAAAACTGAGATAAAATCACAATTTTTTATTTTTTGAGCCCTGTAGGGGTGACCAATTGAGTCAAGAACTTCCTGAAGCCGAATTCGAACTTACAGAGTGTCTACAGCTATAGTCATAGAAGTCAAGGATGTCATGGAAAACTCGCGGATTTTTGACTTTTTATTGGACAAAATTCAGATTGGGTTATCTGTGTGACTTCTGACACAAAAACTGCGAAGCAGTACGAATTTTTTAATTTTAAAAATTCAAAATTTCTTTTTTTTTTATGAATAAAGCTAAAAGAAACATCTGCTGTCAAATACCTAGAAGTACATCTTAATCAGAAATTATCTTTCAACCAACATATCCAACATAAAGTACGCGAAACTTACACAAAGCTCCTCAAACTTTATCCTCTACTGAACCGAAGATCTTCGCTATCACTAGAATGCAGTCTCCTTTTATATAGAGGAATTCTCCGAAGTACTATGACCTTTGCCGCTCCAATTTGGAAAAATACATCAAAAACAAATTTATCTAAACTGCAAGTAGTAGAAAACAAAATAACCAGAATAATCACTAATGCTCCTTGGTTCATTCGTAATACCCAGCTTCACACAGAACTACATCTTCCAACATTGGCCACCTTCATAGAAAACCTAACAAAAAACTACCTCATCTCACTACACGGTGACCAATATTTCGATTCTCTATTGATAAAAGGTAAATTCTGTAGACTCAAAAGAAGAAATCCTCAAGACTAACGCTGAAAGTTTTCACGAATCTAATTTAAAAGTAGCTTAATTTTTGTAGGTTTTTATTTATTTTTTCCTACCTCGTTTATTCATTTACAATTACCATGTTTCATCGTAACCTCTTTCAAATTCGTGAAAAGTGCATTCTGCACGTGCGCTGTACCGAATAAAACTTGTCTTGTCAAAAAGAAAAAATCTTTAAGCTCGCCGCGATATGAAAAGTTTTGCTTTTGAATGCCTTTTTCTGCAAAAGTTTTCGCTTTCGTTTCGCTCGAACTGAATACATTTGCTTATTATGAGTAGGTATAACAAGATTAATAATTTTTTTTCTTCAGAATTTCACCATAAAATTGATTTTTTTTTTAGATTCAAGAAATTTGGACCCCTTCCTGACGTCTAAAATATTGGATAAATAATAATTTTTTACCTTTTGAATACCTTTTTTCTGCAAAAATTTTCACCCTCGTTTTGCTCGGGCACACAAAATTTCCTTGCTTCAAAAAAATGATAAATATTTTTCAAGATTTTACATGAAATTACTTTTTTTTCATCACCTCCCCCCCCCCCTGAATTTTAGCATAGGATATGCTTCTGCTATGGATATTTCCGCGAAAGAGGTGACTTTTAGACATTTTATCAGCCTTTTTTGAACTTGGAAAATTTTCAAAGATGGTGCTGACTTTTAGAGATTTTGTCAAACAAACAATTCCGGCTTTTTGAGAACAGAAACTTCACTTTTAGACATTTTGTCAGACAACCAATTTAGATTTTTTTGAACTTGGAAAATTGACTTTCAGACATTTTGTCAGATTTCTTTGGACTTGGAAAAATTTTCAGATTTCATTAATTGACTTTTTCTGCTTGGAAAATTTTCAAAGATGGTGCTGACTTTTTGGCATTTTGTCAGACAAATAATTTAGACTTTTTGAAATCTGAAAATTTTATAAATCAGGGTAACTTTCTGATATCTTGCCAGGAAGACTTTTTGAACTTGAAAAATGTCAAGAAAATTTAAAATAGGTATCAATTCTTTGTGGACTCGGATAATTCAATAAAAAATGAGGATGTTAATTACTCTGAACGAAAAAATAGAAAAAATCAAGGGAGACTCATCAGCATTTAAACAAAAATGTAAAAAAGGTCGTAGAAAAAGTCATGGATTTCCAAAAAAATCCAGGTAGACACTATACTCGCCCCAAACCAACGATGAATTTAGAGATATTTGGAGGAAGGCTGAGACCTGAAATTTTCCAACTTTTCTGTGCAATTTTTCCAACTTATTTTCACAATTTCATAAACTTTTAATACATTTGGAAAATATTATGGGTAATTAAAATTGTGCCAGTTAAATTTAAAGTTAGAGAGTAACGATAAAACTTGTGATTCAATGTAAAACTTGAAAATATGTCCATTATTTTGTTTCAAAAAATTTATATTTAGTTCGAGTGAAGTGAAGGTAAAGTTTTAGCGCGGGGGGATCATCTGTGGTGCTTTTCAAAATCTTCATGAATATTGATGCCATTTTTTTTGTTGAGAATTTTAGAATTTTTCCAATTTCAGTATTAATAGCATCTTTACTTTTTTGAATATAAACATTCAGAGAATATGAGGGGGGGGGGGGAGGTTGTGGCGAGAAAAAATGGGATTCAATGTAAACTTTAAAAGGACGTCCCACATTTAGTTCAAAGAAATAAATTTATATTGAGTTCGCAGGCAAAAACTTCGAATAGTTGTGGCAGTTTCCAAATTTTGACAACATTTCTCTAATTTTGTTCAATTATAACCTCAATTTTTCAACTTTCCGACATTTTTCAAAATATATTGGAAGGTCTGGTAGACTCTCCGGAAGCCATCCCTACCCCTAAGGGAAATTTTTGATGGCTCCCTCTTCCAAAATTTTCTTTTGGTTCATACCAAAATTAGAACCACACACTCGTGTTCAGAAAAAACGTATAGGTACCTGTGCTAGACTAGCTGTGTAATAATGTACATTTTTGAAAGCGCTTAAACGGTCCAACCGACGACCAAAAAGATTAATTTCTCAAACGCTTCGGTTCCGAGTGAAGCGAGAGGGTAAAGACAAGAGGCGAAATGGTCGAACGAACGGTCGAATGTTAAACTAAGCGTCACGCACGATCTGTACGCATTTATTTGAAGATGCTGGCCTGGCTACCGCATATAACGTGTATTGTCGAGACGCTGACTAGGAAATTTACCTTTCAGCTATTTAAGTGTGATTTATTCTGCTCATTAGATTTTTTTCCCCTTATATGTTGGTTGACTCGAGTGGACGTTCGTCATTGTTTTGGATTACTCAGTTTTGTGTGTAGAGAAAAAAAAGAAGAAGGAACCGTTTATTCAACGATGTCAATGGTGACAAATTGGTCGGTACTGAGTTGATGTTGATGAATATGCGTCCAGCCAGAAGTATATGATAATTGAGTGTGAACTCTGGTAACGAGTATTCAATTTTTTTTTCTCGACTTGTCTGACGTCTGTGTTACCCACGTTCGATGTGTCATCGTGTTAACGCCGAATTAGGTCGAAGGGATGGTATATACCTTGGATGGTCATATCGAATGCATAACGTGAGAAAAATACCTGCTATCTATTGGCATCTGTGCATGGGTAAATTATTTCAACGAAAAGGATACCTGTACGTTTAATAAAAAGGAAAGTAGATCATTTTTTGTGTCTCGGGTATAGCCACACTCACCTATTCGAATGTAGGTGTACGACAGTCGACAATCTGTGCCTTATATGTAGATTTTACAAAAGAAAGGGTTAGGTACTTTCTTTTCTCACATTGATCTTATACTATGTATAGTACTAAATCGATAGAAAAATAATGAATATTTTTTTTACCACGTTTTACTTTTTCTCGTCGACAAAGCCTTTATCTATATATAGTTTGCTTAGGGTAACAAAACAGACTTTCGGTTTTTTTCCTACGTCAACTGGTTTTGTTTTCGTTTTCTTCGGGATTTCTTTCTTTTTTTTTTCGACGAAAAAACCCCTACGTTATTGTTTGGATTTTCGAGAAAAAAACCAACAACGACGTTCGACATCTGTTGAAAAAGATTTCTAGCCGATATGACTCGGTTGATTTCGGTTTCTGGGTCAGTTGGTTAAAGGGAAAAAAGAAGTGAATTGTTGTGAAACAATGTATTTTTGTAATCTGATGTAAAGAATAAATTCTAGAGGTTGGGGGATGATGTGGGTGGAGGGATGAAGATTTTCTCAGCGTGTGGGATTCGCGTGTAATTGTAAATAAATAATTTTTTTACTTTGGTTGTATATTCATTGGTATTTTTCCACTTGGTTTACGATTCGATACAAAAGCTAAATAAAGACGTGGTTTGAAATCGATGGGCTACCCACTGTATTGGAATTCTTTGAAGAAAATTTTCAAAAGAGAAAATCTAACGGCGATGGAATGTTTTGTTTGAGTGTTTTTTATGTAGTACCTTTTTTCGCTTAAATAGTATAGTGAATTATTTCGTCTTTTGGCTCGAATTATACAAATTAGAAGTATTCTAAACGAAGGATTTTCGGAAATTCTTTTCATAGAGTTGGATAAATAGATGGAATTTTTTTCGTTTTTTGGTTCGAAATATTCGAAGATAGGTGAAATACTGATGAGTTCAAAGATGTCATTTTTACATAGCCAGCCAACGTAGCTATTTGTAATAGCCAAAGTATACTGATACGAAAGTGAATCGTATTATTAAAAACCGATTCTTTTTACAGTATTCTTCTTTCGAAATATTAAACATATGCAGGAGGTAAAAAGCCAGAAGTCGAGTAATATAAATAAATTCAAGAGCACTGCGACAGTATTAAATATTCGGCTGGAAGGAATCTCTATATACTCGTACATTTCTACGTATGACTTTTTTCATTTCTTTTGTGTGTGAAAATTAAAAATCGTGTCGTAATGTGTCTCTTGTCGTTTTTTTTCCCTCTCTCGATATAGAAGAAACGAACTGTAAGTTTGAAAACACACAAAACTTCACCCGCTGGATGAGCTTCGTATATAAATACTACGTACTTATTAGAATAACAAAAGAAAAACCACATCATGTCTGAACGTCACCTATAATGCATTATCTGTTTTCTTGTATATTTTTTTGTTAATCTGTGACATGGTTCATGGTTACACGCCATAGGAGGTAATATCAGCTTTGCCCATATTTTGACCATATAGAAAAATGTGGGTATGCCTTTTTTTAATAGCACGTTCGTACTGTTTTAATATCGGTACTTGGAAGCGATCGGAATAAGTTGTCTTTCTAGTTTATCGCTTTTAATAGCCGCTTTTATTGCCGGTATAGTGTACGATGGTGTGATGTTTGTGATTTGTTTTGTTAGCCTAAGAGGTTTTATATTATATTGGTAAAAAAAATGTAGAAGCGATGCGCCGACGAGCCTCGCTCTGCAGCCGGATTTTCCGAGTGGATTGTAAAACATGATTTTCAGAATATTTTGGCTGTGGGGAGGGGGGGAATTGTCAATATTTTTCTTCATGATAGAATTAAAAAAAGTTTAGTAAAAGTGAAAGTTGGAAGTTCTGGAAATCAGGTGTGAAAAGTTACCTTTTCTAAATCGATAGAGTCGCAATTTTGTTCTCATTTGAATTTTGAACGAGCTATGGCAAAGATTCGAAAAAGAATAGGTAGCTCATAAAATTTTTAGTGAAACTCTTTGAAGAATTTAGATAAAGGCATATGCCTATTTCAGTTCCGAAGTTTTGTTATTCTGGATGACTTTTTCGACGTCTACAATCTCAGAGCCAGATGACTTTTTGGATTTAAAAAATTTCAAATTGTAAAAGGTGGTTCCAACGTGTTAAAAAATATTAAAATCGTCGTAATCATTCAAAATATGATTAAATCGGTCAAAAAATCGTGAAAATTGTTGAAGTATTGTAGAAATGATGAAAAAATGTGAAAAAATTGGTGAAAATATTGTAAAATTTGCCACAAAATCACGAAAATGTTCTCAAAAATCGTTTAAAATGTGAAAAAAATGATCAAGAAATCATAAAAACTGCCGACAATGTTGTTAAAGTTTTCGAAATGTTGACTACAATCGGTAAAAATATTGGAAAACTGGTCTAATAATCATGAAAATTGTCGAAAATTTCGTAAAAATTCTTTAAATTGACATTAAAATCTGTAAGGATATGAATGAGCACAAAATCACGAAAACTGTCGAAAATCTCGTCAAAATTGTTAAAATTGTCATTAAAATTATTTGAAAAATTGAAGAGCTCTTTTCCAAAGTTGCCCAAGTCGTTGACTTTTTTTTTCAAAAAACGAAAAAAAAACTGTTTGATTGATTTAGGTTTAGAAACCAATTATTTATTTTTTGAAAAAAAAATTATGGCTTAGACCACTTCGAAAAAAAGCTCTTCAATTAAAAATTGAACAAAAAATATTGAAAACTGTTAAAAATGTTATTAAAATTGTCAAAATGTGAAAAAAAATCAGCTAAAATTTTTTTAAAACTATCAAAAAATCATTAAAATGAAGATTTAATCGCCTAGGTTTTTTTCTTCAAATGTTTCGTCTTCTTTTGAAATTGATATAAAATTGACCATCCACAATTTTTTTTTAAAAATTAGACTTCCTTGTTGGTAGAAATAGGCCATAGGGAAAGATAAGTTGAAAAATTAATACTCCTGAGTTGGTACCTAGTACCTACCTACCTAGTCAGAGTGATCACTTGCTCACTGATACCTAGTTCTTTCTCATCAGAAATTGCTTCAATTGATTGTACTTGATTTGGCGAAAGATCAACAATAAAGAGTTGGACAAAAATTAATAGATGAAAAATCTTATTTAGTCCTCATGCACATATCTAATGATGTTTTTTGGTGGTGGCTGAGAAAGAAATAAGATATAATTTGAGTTGGAAAAATTAGAAAAAATTTCACCTGAGTTGGAAAATGGTACTTCTTTACCCCTCCCTTTCTTCAATCATGCTGATTTAGGTACATCCCTAGATAAATAATGTGATGGCTGGTACCAGGGATGGGTTTGTGTGCAAGTTCTTTTGTCGAGGGTTAAAGTTCAGTGACCTCTTTTATTGGTATGCAAATTAGAACATTAGCCTAGGATATGCTTTTGCCATAACCAAATCTGAGAAAAACAACACGAAATTTCGCTACGCTGACTTTCAGAAATTTTGTCACAGTTTTTTGGACTTGAAAAATTTTCAGATTTCCACGGCCATTTTGGAATTGGAAAATTTCAAAGATCACGCTGACTTTCATACATTTTGTCAGGCTATTTTAGATTTTCTGGACATGAAAAATTTTTCAGATTTCAAACAAATTTTTGATCTTGAGAAATTTTAGAAATTCCGACTTTTTCGATTTTGAAAATTTTCATTAAGTAATCAGTTGACTTTTGAACTTGAAAAAATTTAGATTGTTTCAAAATTTACTTCTACATCTTATTTTTCAAAACGAATTTCAGAAGGAGTGGGGAGGGGATTAAACAAAAATTTAGATCAAAAGGCAATTTTTTGAGATTTCACCAATTTTAAATAAAATTTATTCCAATTTTTGAGCTCACAATGCAAATTTTTCAACTCGAACCCAATTTTTCTGAAATTTAAATCCTCCCATTTGGTCCAATCCAGTGAAAAATATCTGATCAAACAAATCAGGCTTCTCTGAAACTGACAAGAAACGTTTTTACAATCATTTTGCTGAGTTTTTCACTTTTTCGTTCCATGTTTCGTTCAAGTTTTTAGGTTTTTTGATAGTCTTGATTTTCTGCATGATGCAGATACAGGAAATTCGTCTAAAAACGTAAGAAAAGATCTGCTAATTCGCTCGGTTGTTGGTTATTTACACGGCATCGCGCATAGAAGCAATAAGAAAATTATTCCAAAAAAGCTACCATCATCGAGCACTAGTACGTTGGGTGAGCGGTTTTTATATGCGTGTATTTAACATATTCCTGACATTAGTCATGTGGCACTGGCGGAGAAATCGCATGTTTGCTTTTGTTATATGTAGTCGTAGGTACTATAGGCGGTCGTTCGCGTCCACTGTGGTTAAAGCTATATACTATAAACGTACAGAGCAGCGACGAGCATGTATATTCGCGACAAATTTCTTACCTTTACGTTTGTATAAGTACTTTTATAAGACAGGACGGCGGCGTTCGTCTAGAACAGACTGCATAAATAATTAGCCTTGTGGGGTATGTGGTGCAGCCGAGAGAGAGAGAGGCGAATGCTAGAAAAATATCTGTTATTAGACATGATTACGTAGTGCTCGGGCACAGGTTTTATCCGATAGGTAAACTCGCCAGTGTATCGAACGTTTAATTAGCATCTGACTTGTTGCATGAGTTTGACTTCTGTTCGACGTGAGCTGCGGTGGTATTTGTATTATACAAGTGCCATGCCATGGTTATGGTGAGCAAAACCAACGAAAAGGCGGAGTTTTCTATACCTGTATCGTGATCATTTCTAGTTCTCGGGGTTGTTTTTTTTTTTCAAAATGTATTGGTATGAGATTATCAACAAGTGCTTATATACGTGGTGACCTTCTCGGTGATTTTTTTCTCCTCAAACGACTGCGAAAATTTTTCAAAATATTTTTATATTAGTTTTGTCGTCGGATGCGGTGGATTATTTTTTTTACCCCGAATCGAGGATTATTTTCGGTTGAAAAATTTATCTCGTCGAAAGGCAAGGTGCGCCTTATGTTGGAAAAAATTTCCTATATTTTGTCGTCGTACACGATATTGAAAGAAATTCGTATTCTTTTGAAACAAAACTAGCGCCTTTAATATCGAATAGAGCAGAATTTTATATATGATTTTTTATTCGGCAATTTTTCGTACGTCAACAAAACGTCAAGATTTTTTTTTTCTTCGGGAAAGTATTGCAGACGTTTGCGTCAGAATGTGTAAGGTACTTAATGATGAAAAAAGTACCGGAGGGCGATATTGCTGTAGTGATAAAAATTGCTTTGTAATTTTGTTTCGAATATGCGAAAATTTTTGTTGGAAATTTCGCGTTACGAAAGAAGTATGTGAATTTTTGAGAAACTTTTCGTTTCATCTAGTTTTAATCGAATTTTCGAAATTTCTCCCTGAAGGTGTGGGAATTATGAATAATTTACGTAATGGATTGAGGCAAGAAGAATAAATTTTTCGACTTGCGCATTTTTTGCCTAGAATTTGGATGTTTCATGATGAATGTGCGTTCTTTATCAGAGGATAGTTTCATTTGCTGGCCGATTTTAAAATTTGTTTTTTAAGTAAAGGAAGGGGAGAAAAGTTCGGTTCCTTTGAAATGTTTTGAATTTTTAAATATAAAGAAAGGATAAAATTGTGGGGTTTTAAAAATTTTTTTAAGTTTTAAAATTTTTGTATGTGTAATTTTCTTGACTTTTCTACCGATTTGTTGAAATTTAAGGATTTTTTAAATATTGTAAAAGTTGATCATTTTCGAATCTGTGGCTATTTTTTGGTTGCACTTCTTTTTTTGATGATGATGACGATGATAATGTCCAAAAAAATTTCAATTTGATTATGATTTGAGGTTAGCCCTTTTGTGCTCAGGTGAGATTTGATGAATGAAATTACACAATTTTCACTAGAGAAAATTGAAATTTCATACAGGAAATAGGATCGAATCAAAATTACCTACTTTTATTTTCCTGTGTGAAATGTGCTATGAATTGGAAAAAATTGCATTCAACTAAGTATTCACCATTAAAATAGAACGAGATGTAGTGTGAAAATTTCAATTTCTTCCCCTCCAAATTTTGAGTTTGTAGTTAAGATATTTTAGGGTCCCAAATGACCCAAAATTGAAATTTTTTATACTTTTATAAAATAAAAAACAAAATGATTACTATTCAAGAGGATTTTCGATTTAGGCTGAAAATTCGCACCGAAAATCAGCGTTCAAGGTTAACCAATGTTTTTTGAAAAATGGCTATTTCTGTGCTAAAATATAAGTAAGGATGGAAATTTTTCATCCCACTACACTCTGAAAGTTCCTAGCTAGCGACAGACGAAAATTGGTTACCCTTACCTTGATCACAACACAAGAGTGAAAGATGAAAATTTCGAGAGAATGATTTCTAAGGTGTAAAATTTTTTCAAAAATTGCTGTAGAGCCAAATTGTGCAGATATTTTATGTATTCCAGTTCGAAAAATGCAGTGAATGAAATTTTTTCCTCAAAAATATTTACCAAATAATGAGCGAAGTAGAATTTGATAAAATTTTACCCGTATTCTTTCAAATGCAATATTACACAATTTTCCCAAAATTTATTATTAAAAGCCTGAAAAACTATGAAAGCAGATTTCCTGCGACAATTTTCACTGTGAATCGAAAATCCCCTAATAATCTCTTCATTTCGTTTTTTATTTTATGAAAGTATGAAAAATTTTAATATTGGGTTATTTGAGACCCTAAAATATCTGAATTACACAGCTCGGAATTTCAGATTTTGAATGTCTCTCTTGCTAAAATTTTCGCTCTCTCTTTGCTCAAGTTCAACAACTTTTCTTATATTTTTCCAAAATTATTGATATTCATTCAAATTTTACGTGAAATTATATTATTTTTTCATCAACCCCCCCCCCCCCCCCCCCCCCCCCC
>FIZU01032210.1:0-13339 GCA_900064475.1 Pseudococcus longispinus
TTGGTCAAAATTGTCGTTTCAAGGTAAAAACTGTCATTTTTGGTCAAACTCATCAATTTTGTTCGAAATCATCATGTTTTGGGTCACAATTCTCATTTCAAGGTAAAAACTGCCATTTTTGGTCAAAATTGTCGTTTCAAAGTAAAAACTATCATTTTTGGTCAACCTCATCATTTTCGTTCGAAATCCTCATTTTTTGGTCCAAACTGTCATTTTTTGTCAAAATTGTAATTTTTTTGGTTAAACTTGCCATTTCAAGGTAAAAACTGTCATTTTTGGTCAAAATTGTCGTTTCAAGGTAAAAACTCATTTTTGGTCAAACTAATCAATTTTGTTTGAAATCATCATGTTTTGGGTCGCAATTGTCATTTTAAGGTAAAAACTGCCATTTTTGGTCAAAATTGTCGTTTCAAAGTAAAAACGATCATTTTTGGTCAACGTCATCATTTTCGTTCGAAATCATCATTTTTTGGTCCAAACTGTCATTTTTAGTCAAAATTGTAATTTTTTTGGTCAAAATTGCCATTTTGAAGTAAAATCTGTCATTTTGGTTAAATTCGTTGTCTTTGGTCAAATGTCATTTTTTTGTCCAATTTGTAAATATTTCAGTAAAAATTATCATTTCATGGTGAAAACTGTCATTTTTTTTGTCAAACTCGCCATTTTTGTTCGAAATCATCATTTTTCGGGTCACAATTGTCATTTTAGGGTAAAAACTGCCATTTTTGGTCAAAATTGTCGTTTCAAGGTAAAAATTGTCATTTTTGGTCAAACTTATCAATTTTGTCCGAAATCATCATGTTTTGGGTCACAATTGTCATTTCAAGGTGAAAACTGCCATTTTTGGTCAAAATTGTCGTTTCAAAGTAAAAACTATCATTTTTGGTCAACCTCATCATTTTCGTTCGAAATCATCATTTTTTGGTCGAAACTGTCATTTTTTGTCAAAATTGTAATTTTTTTGGTTAAACTTGCCAATTCAAGGTAAAAACTGCCATTTTTGGTCAAAATTGTCGTTTCAAGATAAAAACTGTCATTTTTGGTCAAACTCATCAATTTTGTTCGAAATCATCATGTTTTGGGTCACAATTCTCATTTCAAGGTAAAAACTGCCATTTTTGGTCAAAATTGTCGTTTCAAAGTAAAAACTATCATTTTTGGTCAACCTCATCATTTTCGTTCGAAATCATCATTTTTTGATCCAAACTGTCATTTTTTGTCAAAATTGTAATTTTCTGGATCAAAATTATCATTTTAAGATAAAAATTGTCATTTTGGTTAAAATCGTTGTTTTTGGTCAATTGTCATTTTTTTTGTCCATTTTGTGAATATTTTAGTCAAAATTATCATTTCAAGGTAAAACTCATATTATTTTTGATCATTATGATATAGGATTTTTTTAAAATTTCATCAACCTCAAAAAGTCTGACAAAATGTCTAAAAGTTGAAAATATCAGCGTTACGGACAGACAGGCACTCAGGGATTTTCTGTCAAAAAGTCTAAAAGTCATCCTTCTGAAAAAAGTCAGCATTATCTATAAAAATTTTCCAAGTCCAAAAAAGTCTGACATTATGTCTAAAAGTCAGCGTTACACAATTTCGTCACGGAATTTTGCACGAGATCACACTCCCGAGAGCAAAAGCATATCCTATGCTAAAATCACCACTCCCTACAGGCGATCATTTTGTACGTTTCTTGAAAGTTGTGTCTGGATTTCAAAACAATTTTGTAAAATCTTCGTTCCTTCACTCCTCTGACGCCACGCTTACCCTTCCTCATTGTCCTCGCAAACTGATTCAGTTCAAACACTTTTTTAATCATTTTTATAAGTTTTTGAATGTAGGCACATTTCAAAAGTGATTGGGGCTGAGTGTCCATTCGATTTCGAGCAGCATGATTATGATGAAGCTTCTTCAACCAGCTCCCTTCAACTTTCTCAGTTTTCAGCCATTCTGGTAAATACTCAGAAAAACCTGCGGCCTGCTTCATAAAATTAAACTGAGAGGGGAGAGGATGAGACAGAGAAAAAAATGCCATCCTTTACGACTGTATGCAAATATCAGCAACGAATAATCAATTTTAATCACCTTCCCTCCTCTTCCACATTATTCCAACATCCTCGCTCCATTTTTTGGCGGAAATCATCCACGCACCTCCAACGCAGAAAAACACACAGAGAAAATGAATAACTCATTTTCGCGCAGATGCTGCAAATCGTTCTCGTCCGCTCTGTAAATTTCCATACGCGAGTCGGAATCGTATACGTTTATTTACATTTGAAAGTACCTCCGACGATGATGATAAAGAAGGTGAAAAAAATCGCTCTTCCGTTACACGAAGACGCGAATACAATATCTTCGTATGGGCCGAGTACGGTCATCTCAAGGTTTTCGCATTATTCGACGGGCAGCGGTGTATAAATCGTAAAAGCGGAAGTACGCGTTCACACGAACGAATCAATTTCCATAATCTCACCGCCGGCTCTCCGCTGCTTCTCGACTGACGTTCGGATTAGTCGCGCGATTGCGGTGATCATCTATTATCAATTTTACAAACATAAGATCTCGATCGTTCAACTTGCCAAATATTATACAAAGCAACGATGATTTCGCCATAAATCTCTCGTCGATTCGAACGATGAAAACGAACCGGCTTCTGGGAGCTGGTGGATTGGAATATCCGTCAATCGCGTAATGCAACCTTGATCTTGGACCATCGATCGATCGCGTTGACTTCCTAGCGTGTGTGAGAGAGATGAAAAGATGCTTGTAAGATACCAGTTATCGGAGCTGGTTATTTGATCGACGTCACAGCTGGCAGTGGCACTTGGCAATAGTCTGGACCTGGAGTCTGGTTGATGGTGTTTGTCGATGATTCGCAAAAAGAAGATAAGACGAAAGTAGGGGAAGTTATTGGCGGAAGTATGCTGCATCAGACGATTGCACCTTGTAAATAGATTATCTACGAGTAGCTTGATGTAATTAGTCGGAGTATATTACATACACCTATGTATACGAGGCGAACGTATCGATAATTTATCTACGTGTAATTGAGGTTTAAATTATAGGTATTACGTGGTCATTCATTTCGTTTTCATATCTGCACGTACGTACATATGTAATTTTAGATTTGAACTTTGTAATTCAATGTTTTTTTTTTCGATATTTTCAAAATTTCTACAAAAAAACTTCCTACGGTTATTAAAAGAATAGAAATTTGACTAAAATGTACTTGAAATAATGATAGAGCTAGGTTCATGGTGAAATCGTAGCAGATATTTACCTAATATGCATAATGAAAAATGAAAAAAAAAACATAAATTAACCGAAACTGAAACCAAAACACTGAACTAAAATTGAGATGATTTTCAGTTTTTAATTTTTTTCCAGTTTTTTCGAAATTTACTTATTTAGAAAAATGGGATTAAGACATCAAATTTCAAGTGAAAACCAGAAAACCAAAACTGAAAATTGAAACTGAAACTGAAACCAAGGCTTAAACTAAACCCAGAAAAACTGAAAACCAAAACTGAAATGATTTCTATTTTCCATCACTGGCTGAAATAACTTCACAAATGAGTGATGTGACCCGTTGGTGAAAAATTTTCCTTCAACTTTTTCCACTTCTTCCCTACTCCCTTTAATTCAGTTCAGAGTAATCTTTATTTTATACTTGGTTTAAAATTTTCAACAGTGTTGCCAACCCTCAAGATTTTTCATGTCTTTACAAGATTTTCTCAAGATTTTAATAATCTCAAGATATTTATTTACAAGATATTTCAAAAAAATCTCAAAAAATCTCAAGATTTATTCAATTTTACGAAATTACCTGGAAATTACCCAGTTTTTATTTTAAATTTATCATGTTTTCTTTGATATTATTGTTTTAATGCTTTTTTACGTTTCTTACTTTAAATTTATCGAGTTTTTCTAGATGTTCTTGTGATAGCATTTTTTCACATTTGAAAAAAAATGTATCATTAATTTTTCTCGTTGTATTAAAATGATCAAAAGTTGAAATATGAGTCAAAAACATTTTTTTGTTTTTTTTTTTTTCAAAAAGATAGTAATTGTACAAATTTACAACTACAAAAGTTGAATTATTGAAAACAGCGTGAAACCCTCTTTAAAACGATACCCATGTTGCAAAATTAAAAATCTCAAGATATTTCACGAAATCTCAAGACAAAATCTCAAAATTTTCTGAAAAGGCAGTTGGCAACACTGATTTTCAATTGTATCATTTTCGAAAATTGAAATTGAAGTGTCTAACGAATTTTTAAAACCAAAAAAAACTACTTTTACATTATTCATAATTACATTTGCACCATTTTTTTGCTCCAAAACAACAGTAAAATTTCCAATGTTCAATTTTAAATTTCCAAAATAATTTCATAATTTGAAATCTGACAATTTCAAGTTTCAATTTCAATCCTCAAATGTGTTTTAACGATGATTTTTCTGCCTTGACAATTCAATAAAAAAAAGGGTAAATTATTGATCTGACAAAAAGTTCAAAACTCTGCATATTTCTCAAATTTTTCAAGTTCAAAAAATCAATAAAAATCTAAAAATTAAAAAAAAATGGAAAAATCGTGAAAAAGTCGTAAATTTGTGCAAAATATTGCAAAAGCTCTCAAAATGTCATCGAAATTATTTAAAATGCCCAAAAAAACGTTAAAAATAAAATAAAGTCGATAAAATATCATCAGAAGTTGCCAAAATATTGAAAAATGGCTCAAAACATCATGAAAATTGCTTAAAATGACAGGAACATTTGTTTAATAAGAACTAACATCGTTGAAAATGGCGTAAAAATTGATGAAAATTCAATATAATTGATTAAAATAGGATGAAAAATTTTCAAATATAGAAAAAAAAATCATTTTCATTGAAATTTTCTTCAAAAATAATGGACGAAGTACCAAATTGTCGAAAAAATTATTCAAAATACAAAAATCGATGAATTTTTATGAAAATTATCAAAAAATGTTGGATTATCAAGGAAATTTCTCCTAAAATTAATCAAAATACTACAAAAATTCAACGTTTCTGTGAATTTTAGCCTAAATTTTTTAACCAATTTTTACGCTTAGAGTTGATCTAAGCAAAAAAACTACTTTCCATTACTAAAATTACCTCAAAAATTGACAATACAACTACTTTCAATTTAAACTATTTGCAAAAAATCGTTCACGAAAGATTAAAATTATTGAATTTTCATAAAAATAGGAGGGATGAAAAATTTTTAAATAGACGAAAATTTTTATAGACGAATGCCCGAAGTTATTCAGTTGTCATAAAATCATTCGATCGAATCATTCACGAAAAACTACACAGAAAAATCAAAATTTAAAAAAATATGGATAAGAATCACTTTTCCCATAGATTTGAATTTTCTGAACTGCATTTTTGACAACTCAAAGTACAATCAACAATATTGAAATCGTCCAAAATCGAATTATTCATCAATCAACTTGAAACAGAAGTAGTTAAAATTGTTGAGATTTTCATAAGAATCATTTTAAAAAGTGAAAAAAATGGACAAAATCCCATAAAAGTCATAAAATTTGGTTGAAATTTCTAAATTTTCATGAAAAATCAATAAAAATTTCGTCAAAAAGATTATAATCAATAAAAATCGAAAATCTCGTAAAAATTGTGAAAATTTTCATAAAAATCGTAGAAAAATGTTATAAAAGTGCTTGTAATGCCATAAAAAACTTTGCAATATTCACAAATTTTCATAAAAATTAACAAAAGAATAGTTAACGCAAAAATAGAAAAAAATCATGAAAATTTCGGAAAATGATGCTAAAATTTTAGCCAGTTTTACGAGTTTTTTTTTGACAGATTTTAAGATTTTTTTTGACTATTTTACATTGTTTTTAGTTATTTTTGTGAAAATTTCGACAATTCCAACATTATTTTCTTTTTCGACGACTTTTATGATCTTATCAGCATTTTTGTATACTTCATAGGATTTTTATTCAAATTTTTATAATTTTTATCTATTTTAAATAATTTTTATTCAATTTTAACAATTTTTACAAAATTTTCGACATTTTTTTTGACAGATTTTATGATCATTTTACATTGTTTTTATTGATTTTTGTGAAAATTTCGACAATTCCAATATTATTATCTTTTCCGACGACTTTCATGATCTTATCATCATTTTTTTATACTTCATAGGATTTTTGTTCAAATTTTAATACTTTTTATAAAATTTTTTATATTTAAAATAATCTTTATTCAATTTTAACAATTTTTACAAATTTTCGAGAATTTTGATAACTTCTAGAACTTTTTTACCATATTTTTGTCGATAATTTTTGATACTTTTTTTCATATTTGAAACGATTTTTGAGAAAATTTTACAAGATGTTGAACAATTTTGATCAGTGTTTGACATTTTAAACAATTTTCATGGATTTTTCACCAATATAATCAATCGCATTTTAAATTTACGATGTTTGAACGACTTTTACAATCTGAAATTTTCAAGTTTTGTGCCCCCCCCCCCTTCCAATAAGACATCAAAAATCATGAAAATGGGCATTTAGTTAGTTACTTTTCTTCACTTTTCCGATAAAAAATGAATAACGAAGTTACTTCTTTTTTTTTTTTTTTTGGAAAAATTCACTACGATGTCCGTATTTTTCTGTCATTTTGGGTTTTCAAACGTGAAAAAAATCATAAAATTAAGCAATCACTCTGGAAAAATAACTAAAAAATTTGTAAATTGAAAAAAAAAAATTTAGAAAATCTTATACTTGAGAACGGATTTTCTCTAGAACGACTGAATTATTCATCCAAAAATTCATTCGCGAACGATTAAAAAGATTCATTCGTAGATAACCAATAAAAATAGAATCCTCGCCAAAAGAATCGTTCGCGAACGAAAACAATAAAATAATCCTGAAACTAGATCACCGATTCATTTCCAATAAAAATCCTCCAATAATGCCAGAAAAGTACCTAAATATCAAAAAAATTCCGCCATCGAATCATTCGAAAATCAACTTCGTCGTTCGCGAACGATTCGTATAAACTCGACAGGAATTCCAACCAAAAACAACATCTAATTGGCCAAAACCTCTCGAAATTCGCAATGCCACCGAGAAATAAATCCACGTAATTCGACCATGCATCTCGACGTGTTAATTAAAATTTCGCATATCGCGCCATCATTTTCTTCGCTGTTGCTATGACTCACTCAGAAGCCGATCTGCAATCCAGTCAAGCTGCGGGGGACGATTTCGCTACGAATAAATTGTCATTAAATCCGGCGAACGGGCGTATTTCGTTCCGAGCTAGTACAAATATCTAACAAGGGCAAATTTAAAATACCAATTACGTAATAAATTTGCTCGCTTTTACAAGTAGTCCAAACAAATGATAAATATCCACGTTCCAAACTATATACGACAGAACGCGCAAAAAAATTCATAATAAACGGAAAGCAGTTAGTACACCTTCGATCGAAACATAGTTCATCATAAAAAACACGTAAGAGTAATTTCAATAAAATAGGTACACCTAATACAGGGTCGACGATCGCCTACATAGTGATCAAGATAATCAATACGAGAGCCATGGCACTGACCGCTACCACGTTCGAGTCATGGCTTCGGATACGTTATGAAAAATTAGGATAAAATTATTTTAATCTGATAAGGAAATCAGGTGTTACCCAAGGGGTAATTTTTTCATCCCGGTTCCGTTATTGAAAAGAGAAAAAAATCATTTCCTCGAATTCGAGGTCATTCGTACGACCGGATGCATGTACAAGTTGAGATGGAAAAAGGTAATAAATCGTATTCGGCGAATTTTTACCGTACACATAAAAACTTTTCCTTTTAATGAAAACTGCCCAATGCCCACCTTGTTCTTCGGCCAGGTCTTTAAAAATAGGATCAAACCGATATACTTTTATATCTCCAAGAGCGAAGAAAAATCTCCGAGATGCTTCTTTTCTTTTGCCTTAGTAACGAGAAGTGCATCAATCGAAACGTACCGAGAATTTTACGATCCATATTACGCCACTTTTAATAGTGTACAATCCGAAAAAGCAGCCAGTTTAATGTATTTCTTCTTTCTCCATCGACTTGGCCGTATATAAAAGAATTCTTTCTTATTCCGAGTTTCTTCTGGCCTGATACTGCATCGTTTTTAAGGGCCGCCTTCTTATGATATTGTGCAAGTTCGCGTGCCAACGCTTTATCTATTTCATACATTTGATTATTTAATTAATAACTCTACGGCGGCGTTAACGAGCTAACGTACGCACACATACGCAGCCAGACACGATCCAGTTTCGTTGTCGTACACTATAATCCACCTAAGCGATTAATTACGTTCGCTTGTTTACTTATATACGTACATTACGTACCAACAAGAACAACTTCTCGACGTCTATTCGCCAATTATACTATACGTAAACAGTTCCACTTTAAATACATCAAATAATCATACAACGAATATCAATTTGTATTATAATTGTTTCATTACCTTCGACGTGTCTACCGACGAGTAATCGTTTGATAGGTTTTTCTTATTTTTTTTTCTCTATCTCTGTCTCGGTTTCATAGAAAGTATCGACGTTTCTGTATTGTCATCAAAAGCGAATCGTCTGCAACGTATCAAAACTTTTAAAAGTTTTTTCCTTGTTCTTTTGTCTGCGCGTTAATGGTTCCGTTGTCGATGATTATCTGTGTAATTGATTTTATAACACCAGATGTAGGCCATGGAAAACGATATTCGTTCACAATGTAAAACTGACAAACGAGTCTGTTTCGCTGCTAAAATGTAAACACAAAGTTATCGTTGTTGATTGATTGGTAAATTGAATGGAGTACTTGATCGGCTTCGTAAATGATGCTGATGATAGTTTAAGACGAAATAAATGATGGAATGGTCACTATGAGAGATGCACATGGTCATAATTAGTGGAATAAGTTCATTAAATAAGATTATACGCGGTTGCAGCGAAGAATCACCGGCGAGTGTTCGAAGTTTCGAATAATACACCAAAATACGGAAACGCGATTGAAACGAATAAACGGATTAGGTCACAATTCATGTAAATGGCCATTCAAGAGTAATAATATCTTTGAAATAATTAAATTTCATCATCCATTAGTATAAAATGAATCAATGAAACACTTACGTTAGGTCAAGTCTCAGATCACCGTTGATGGTAGATTTCGTAATTCAAAACATCACTCTGAAGCCACCTATACGAAAAATGAATAATATTTGAACTTTTGAAACAAAAATTACGATTAATCGATTAAAATTAATCAAACGTACGGAAATTGTTTCGTATCGTTTTCAGCTCTTCCATTAGCGTCGATTTTTGCCTCCATTTCCAAAGTCGTAAGTCGTCGTTACGAAAATATAACTAATTCGAACTTCCGAAACAAAAATACGAATAAAATAGACGACAAAATTCATTTTTTTCATTAATAATTCGTAATTAATTAAAAATTACCTGCAAACGGCCGATTTCCAAATTCTGAACAGCAAACACAAAATTCCAGCAGCCATTTTAAAAATTTAACGGTTACTGCGGCGAGTCACAGCAAGGTTCTGGTATGATGACGTCATAAGCATACTTTTCGTTTGTTTTGAGCCTCACCTTGGAAATTTGACCTTGTCAATTTTTTATTCGCGAATTTGCAATCATCTTTTTTTCGAAATTTAAATTTATTTTTTGAAATTTGTTAGTTGAATTGAAACTTGAAAGCTGAAAGGAAGAAGAAAAAATAATAACGATTACGATATTACGTCTGGAATGGTAGAAAAACTTGAAAACAAAGTTTAGAAAAAAATACAGTGTTGACATCTTGGCAAAACCGAAATATTTCAGTTTCGGTTTTTGAAAACTAGTTTTCAAAAGGTTTTCAACTGTTTTTATGCAGGTTAATCACTTTTTTTTCAGAAAACGTTAAAAATTCGATTGATAAGGACGTGATAGATAATGATAATTAATTACAAATTTCCATTTTCCACAAATTTGAACCCAAAAATACACCAATTCATTACTAAAACGACCCATTCGGACTTTAAATTTCCACTATAAGCACAACCAACTCATTATCTACCAATCTTACGTCAATGTGCTTTAAAAAGCTAATTAATCGTAATAACTATTAAAAAATTAATTAAAAATTAACGACTCCAAAACGGTAGTATTCTCCAGCATCAAAATTATACGACGAAGCCATCTCGCGCATAGTTCGCATTCAGACTTTTTTATATAAATTAATCGTACATTCAAACTGATATAATACAATGTCGGTACGACATATAATATGAAAATATAGGACAGAAGTATGCCGTATACGCGATCGTAACATTTAAGATTTGGTATTTGGTAATTCCTAGTTGAAAATATTATTTCCGACTGCGATTTATTTGCATATAAATGTATCTCG
This sequence comes from Pseudococcus longispinus, assembly GCA_900064475.1. NCBI lineage: Eukaryota > Metazoa > Arthropoda > Insecta > Hemiptera > Pseudococcidae > Pseudococcus > Pseudococcus longispinus. Next base: position 10,443 of record FIZU01032210.1, read on the forward strand.
CCTTTTATAATAAATATAAAACGGCTACAAAATATGTCCATAAAATCGAGATATAAAATGAACAAGCAGGAGCCTTTGATAACTAAAACTCTCCAGCTCACTGTTAAGTCTTCCGTATAGTATAAGGGATGAGTAAAAAAGGAAAGAGTAAACGTTACGGGGTTTTATTCAGTGCTTGCCAACAACTCGCCATTCACGATTCAGACGTATTGACCATGTAAATATTTTTCTCGCTGAAAACTTGTAAACCAAGTATTTACGTATGAATAGACGAACTTGCTGCACACATCGAGCTCCGAGTACGCGATTCAATGTACCTAAGTTTAATACGAAAAGACCACTTGTAGCGAGCTAGAATCGCTATTTGAGCTACCCTGATCCGAGCTTAATATTTTGGGCGGTGTGCGATAACATGAAGTACGCGGTACGGCGTTAAGACCCCTATAATAACGTTATATTAGCGCGTCAGGTTTATAGCTTTATGCGTAACTGTTTGAAATTTCTCCAAAAGTAATACGGTGGCTGAAAAGGGGCATTAACGGAGTAAAAGTCGTAAACTTTTCAAAGGCTTTTCATTTATTGCGGAATGTGCCTTTGACGATTGTTAGCAACTTTTAAAACTTTCGTGCAAAAAAAAAAAGCAGCTCTAGTACCTACCACATCGACGTACTGTCATTCGGTTTATTCCGGATTGTAATCATTCGTCCGTAAGTTATTACCGGCCGATATTTTCGAATTCCGATTTCATTCGCTGGACGAGCCGATCCCTCTTCAACGAGGACGTAAAATTGAAAAAACCCATCGTATCGTAACTCTCCTGCGAAGATCCATTACTCCGCAGACGCGGCGTATCTCTTAAACGTTATTTTAATCCTGTAAACATAAAATAAACATTGTGAAAAAATCCAATAAGTGGAAAAAACCAGCTTAAACCCTTTTTCGATAGTATTTGCATTGTTAAAATGATAATTTTCTAACGAGAACGATGCGGCAAAAAAAAGGGTTGCGAGTTTTTAACGAAATTTTTTTTTATTTACTTCCTCGTTCTATCGTTTGTTCGCTACGGTTTCTTTGCTACCGTGAAATCACCCTCCGAGCTTTTTTTTTACCAATTTAATTTCCGCTTATTAGTCCACCTTTTTGAATGAATTTTAATATTTTTCCATAGCGATAATTCCGTTATAATTTTGTTTTAATTAACGACCTGGGTAGTTTCGTCAGATGGAACGAAGGGTGCGGGGAATACGACGATACGATGGCGGATTTTATTTTTTAAATTTACCGTTTCGTTATTGTTTCTAGTACCTGTTCGATGAGCAAAAGATGGAATATTTTCGACGATTGTGGTATTTTTAAGGGATTGGTACAAAGAGAGATTTAATTAGAATCATTCGAATTACTATCGAAAGTTTTCAAAGGTGGATGTAATTACATTAGAAATAGTCCTGTCTCCAATTCTTCTTCTTCTTCGTATAATCAATTTCCTAATTATTGAAATGGAATCAAAACCTGTAAAAAAAACACCAAATTATTCGTAAATATGACACCCTTTCGATCTTATTCCTCTATTACAATTCTGGTTACACAAATCACCTTCAAAACTCACCCTTTCCCTCTAAATTTCACACACATCACGAAGATTGAATTCCTAGCGCCGATAAAATATTCACGAATTACGTTCCAAACACGTAAGCACAATTTGACAAGCGAAAATACGACTAAACGTTCAAATTACCCGCAAACGCAGTCTCAATTTCGTAAACTCGTTGGTATTCTCGCCTCAATAAACGAGGCAATTTCGAAATGAATTTAAATGACGAATATTGGAGTTTGAAAATCGGCGATAACTTTATTTTTTACTGTTGTCGTTCAATTCGCAAGATAAGTTTTTTCCTTACTAAGGAGGTAATAAGGTACCAACCGTTTCGTATTACCAAATAAAACCCAACATCGGACGGTACTTAAAGGCCGGAAAAAGCTTGGAAATCGTGGTTTTATGTTTCTAGCGAGTTATAAATCTCTCCTTATTCCTTCGAGCTGTTCTCCTCGCGTATTTCGGGAGACGTGTGTGATACGCGGGAGAAAAGTTTTCAGCACGTTTACAACGTAAGCACATGACGTCATATAAATGTTACTTCACCAAGATTAACAGTTGGCGAAAAAATTTACACTCTTTTGCCGGAGCGTATTTTATTATGTAACGAGTATCGATAACAAATGGCCATGATTTAGCCAAAAGTTCCCTTCCAGAGGTGGACTCGAAAAGGAGGGAAGAACGGTTGTCGAAATTTTTTATCACTTGTTGTAAAATAGTGTACCAGAAATATCCAGATACCTGCTCCTGCATCGAGTATCATAAAAAAGCAATAATATTTTTATAATGTTTTACTCTAGATTTTATACCGACCATCAAATTAAACATAAATTTTTTTTCGGCTAAAATCAACGATAAAGAAATTCAAACTGTTTTTTTTTTCGCTGTTGCCGCCACCGTGGATGGGGTTTTATTGTGAATCTGTGCTTCGATAGTGATTTCGAGGGAGTAATCTGAGGCGAGAAAAAGGTTACCTTTTTTCAAAGGAAACAAAATTAATAGAAAAGTACCAAAAATGTACGAAAAATTGACTGAATTTGTTGATAATGAAAATCAAGATCATTTTCCAAGTTGAATTTTCGATTTCAGTTTGATTTTTTCCAATCTTCAATATTTTCAAAACAATCGTTCCAAAGGGTATAGCCGGGTAAGCATGGTGTTTTGGCCCCCGACACCGATTTTGACGAAACCTGTGCCAAAAGGTCAACCATGATGAGAAAAAATTTTGACAAAAATTTTAGACCCCCAGCGCAATTATTTTGGGGGGGAGGGGCCAAAACGTGTTTTTTTAGTCTTAATTTTC
>FIZU01032213.1:0-27605 GCA_900064475.1 Pseudococcus longispinus
ATTTTGCATATTTCGACCCAAAATGCATATTTTGCATATTTTTGGAGTGAAAAGTGTATTATTTCACCATATTTTGACAATTTTCGCTTTTTTTTTTTGCATATTTTGATGTTTGGCCAAAATCGGACCGAAGTAATTGATTTCTGGCCACTTTTTTTCCAAAATTGTCAAACTATAAAAAATGCCACCAAAGTGTTCGAATTTGAGTAAAAACTGTTTTTTTGATTGCTGCTCGATTTTTTATTTAATTTCAATTTTTTATTGTTTACGCTTTTCAGTTCAAAAACTCTTTCCCGTAGACAACCATATTGAATTTTGCATATTTTTGCATATTTGGGCTCAAAAATGCATAGTTTTGCACTCAAAAATGCATATTTTGCATACTTGGGCTCAAAAATGCATATTTTTTTAGCAAATTTGACCTTTTGAAATGCATAAAATATGCGTATATTCGGATATTTTTTTCTGCATAAAATTCAAAGCTCTGCTCATAAGCAATTAAATTGTCACAAAAATTCTTTAAAATGCTAGCAAGTGTCAAATTTTCAGAAAAAAGATCAGAAATGAAGCTAAAATCCATAAAATATCATTTAATGGGATCATATTACAAAAATTTCTCAAAATTCAAAAAAATTGTTCAAATTTCAATAAAATGGTCAAAATTTTTATGAAAAAAAAAATTAGAAAAATCCACTTTTTTAGAGAATTTTCAACAGTTCTTCGAATATTTGAAAATCAATAATTTTCACAATATTTTGAACGATTTAAAGTTAATCAACAATTTTACAGCAATTTTTTTCAACAATTTCGTCGCTTTTCGAAGTAATTTGAACGCCATTTCGACGATCTCAGCGTTATTTTGAATGATTTTCGTATAAATTTGACAATTTTTTCAACGTAATAAACAATTTTTTATAAGAAAATTTCAAAAATTTTTCACGATATTTGAATAATTTTCATGATAAAAATTATCGCGTGATTTTATTCAAATTTCGAAGCATTTCAGTAATTCGTTTCGATACTTTGAACAATTTTCCATCAAATTTCAACAATTTTGACCGGTTTTAACGATTTTTAAACATTTTAAACCAATTTTGATGATGTTTGAAAATATTTTTTCGATCTCATCATTTTTGTATCATTTTCTTGTTTTCAACTACTGTGATTTCTATCAAAAAGAGAATTTGGTCACTTTCCAAAACGCGAAAACCGATCAATAAAGTAGGAAAAAAATCATACGAGTAAAATTAATCCAAAAGGTATAAATTTTCGCCACCAGATTCAAATACTTCCCAAACTCCGTCTAAGTTTAAAACTCGTAAAAACATTATCCATTTCTTATTCGAGCATTATTTCAAATTAACCCAATTTACGATTAAATCGCGAGCCTCAAAGTTGGAATTTTCCCTCGAAATTCCTTACAAAACGGCCACTTTGTTCGCCTTTTCAAGCCGGGCCACGAGAAAAAAAACTTTAACGCGAATAAATCCGTCCAAAATCGGTATGCCGTTAGTTATCTTTCAACTTCAGGGCCATATAAGTTAACTGTTCGAATCTGCACCGTTTTGGCAAAGTTTACAAAGTGACAAAAGCATTTCGTGTATTGGAAAACGTACGATAGCAATAACACGAACAGCTAACTCGTTCGTATATACTTCTAGTCCTTCGATTCTGCTACTCGTACGTATGAAACTTACGACGAAACTTTTGTAACTCGAAACGGATACGGAAAAGTGAACGTGAGTGAAAAAACCATTGTCGTATATTTCGATAATAGACGAATTCAATTTACGTATACAAACGTTCTCGCAGGTACCCCGCACTTTTTAAATTAACATAAATTCGATAACGACACCTCTTCGTGGCTCGTTTCAGCCAAGCTAACGTATTTCTCAACGGAGTCCCTCCGTGTCCGACCCATCGACCTGCGTAGCTACACTATTGGTGCAATTTCTATATCTAAATCCGTCTCACTCTAGATCCGGCTTCGAATTACCAGCACATACAGTCGCGTCAAACATCTTACAAAATTTAACCCTTCAATTTGGCTAATTAATAACATTCTCATTAAAATTGGCACAGTTGGCGCGGAAGGCGGTCGCGAGGAGGGATCAAAAGTACGGCAGAAGGGGAAACCTGCGGGTTAAAAATCAATTTGCCAACATCAAAGCCTCGGCTCGGTCGGTTTTATCGGTTCGGTCGCTTAATTATTATACACGGAAAACCGTACGATGTGAAATTCGTCGTAATTGTAATACTAGTAGTACCACTCGTAATAATAATACCACCGGTTACGAGGAAAATGTAATACTCTCGCCATTGCGTTCCCTCGCTCGACTTGGCCACCGCAGTACATTTAAATTAGGTCGCAAATAGCGCGTTTTTTCCAGACGACTATCGATTTCCCAACATTGGAAATTTTCCAACAGCAAAGTTTTTCGTGTATGTACTTCAATTTCAACCGAATACATACGTAAGTACATACATGTGAAAAACGCGATGGAAAAAAATCAAATACTAACATTTTTACCATCGCATTGTCTCGATGTCTTGGGAAATTAACCAGTGTCGTAATTTTTTCCTATTTCAAATTCAACCCTTTTTAAAATAGTATTCCAACTCCCCCCTCCCCGTCATCTCATCCTCATACAATCGACCCGAATGTTTCCGCTCCATTTCCATACACGAGAATTTCAAATCAGCGTAAAAATTATACTCGACTTGGTTTTTTTCTTCCAATCGACGAATCGAATTGGTGAAAAAAAAAAAACGTAAAAAGGTACCCGAACTTTATGAAAACCGGTGGCAAGGTACTAAACGCGATCAGACTTGATCTTATGTAACGTGAACAAGGTCGAAGGTTGAAAAGGCACCTATGTAAATTATCAACGTAATTAACGCTCTTCCGTACGATACGTTAAGTACTTTTGAGAATGGAGAAGGCGAAAAGACACATACACACACAACGAAAACAGAAAAACAACCGACCATTTTTTTAAACTTGCAAATTAAAAATTTTAAACGGTCATTATACCTAAAGGTGAAAAAATCTCCCAGGTCACTGATTTTTTTTACCCCCTTCGGTAACAACGACACATTCGATATCGTCATTCGACTCGCTACAGCTCACTGTGAACTTGACAAAGGTCATGGGTTATTTTGGAATTTTCACTTCTGTCGACGTTTTACGAACTTGATCATTTTTACGACTTGTGATCGCGCGAAAACACTTCTAAATCGATGTAGACAACAAGAGGGAGGGGAGGGTACGAAAAATAGGGTTCATTGACACCGCAGCTAATGTACAACGATCCGAAGTAACAAAATTTCTTCGTGGTTTGCGTTTGAGTAAATTTTCATAGGTCGTAGCGCCTTCAAAATTGAACGTAGGCAAAATTTGCACATGACCTTTTTTGTAGCTCTAGACTAGTTCAATAAAAAAGGTTATGTGTGATTTTTGCCTAAATACAATATTTTCGAAGTTGCAACGCAATCCCTTACAAAAATCCTAAAATCCCTTGCATTTGATCAACTTTCGGTGGTTGTAGCGCCTTGAAAATCGAATTTAGGCAAAATTTGCACATGACCTTTTTTGTAGCTCTTAACTAGTCCAATAAAAAAGGTTATATGCAATTTTCACCTAAACGTGATATTTACGATGTTACAACTCATTAATAGCATTTGGCTAATTTTCAGTAGCCGCAGCGCCTTAAAAATCGAATGTACGCAAAATTTGCACATGACCTTTTTTGTTGCTCTAGGCAATCCCAATAAAAAAGGTTATATGAAATTTTCACCTAAATATAATATTATCGATGTTACAACGTAATAATTTCATTTAACTAAACTTTTAGTAGTCATAGCGCCTTAAAAATCGAATGTAGGCAAAATTTACACATGACCTTTTCTGTAGCTCTAGGCAATCCCATTAAAAAAGGTTATATGAAATTTTCACCTAAATATAATATTATCGATGTTACAACGCATTAATTGCATTTGACCAAACTTTCAGTAGTCATAGCGCATTAAAAATCGAACGTAGGCAAAATTTGCACATGACCTTTTTTGAAGCTCTAGGCAATTCCAATAAAAAAGGTTATATGAAATTTCCACCTAAATATAATATTTACGATTTTACGAACACATTAAATGCAATTACATTCGAATTCGAGAAGTTATGTAACATCGAAACGTCGTAACACCTTGAATATTAGAGATAGGCAAAATTGGCATAAAACATTATATGTAGCTCTTGAAAAAGCCAACAAAAAAGCATATATACAAATTTCACCAAAGTCCAATATTTTAGACGTTACGAGATTGTAAAATTTGATAAAAAATATCGAAGTATTGAAAAAATAGAAGATGATCCACAAACACATCATTCCAAATGCCAAGAGGCAACTAATTTTCCCAGTTTTTTGCCCTCTCGAATATGGCAGAAGAAACCCCATCTCCCCAATTTTTGTACACATCTTGAAAAATCCGACAAAAAAATCAACGAATTGAACTTAAAACTCGATAGTTGAAAATCTGCCACGAAACATTACTCGGTTACAAGAATATCTACCAATCCAATTTAGTAATTCCACTTTCCCCCGATAAAGCTATAGAAAGACATTTCCTTCAAAGACCCATTTCACCTTTATACACGAATACTACACACGTGTACTAATCACTCGCTAACGAACATTACCAGCTTATCAAACGGTTCGCTCGGTTTTAATTACAAAAATACCAGTCTAAAGAATGTGTCATTAAAAGAGCTCGTATAGAAGCTCGCACATCTAACCCAACGCAACGTAGTCGTATACACACGAATAAAAGCCATCATGGAAGGCCAGCCTAAGGTAAAGTTTTCCAATGAACATACTAGCAGACTTAATTAACTACAGATAATGTAAACTGAATAACAATTATGTTAATTAAAATACACCGTTTAATATGCGCATACATTTATAAGTCTGTTTTTTTCTTTTTTTTTTCTGTTATGATTTCTTGAAACAATCGTAACACCAGCGATGTGTCCATCGCGTCGATGCCAACCACTCTTTTATCAATTTCACCATATTCGCTTTGAAAATACCTTACAAGTTTACGTACGAATACCTGAGGTATACTTTGATGACGTTAAATAAACTTACGTCGCGTAACCCTTCACCCTTTTAATTTTCTTTCTCCCTCTGTCGCAGGTATACCGCTGGATGAATTAGAAATGCAAATGAACCTTCTAATACGTATTCTACGATCGTTACCTTTCTTTTTATTCTTTATTTTTTTTTAGTAATTGCAGAAATTAAGTTTACCATTTCACGACGCGAAAAAATTATGAAGTTAACGCTTACGTACCCTAGTTATTTTTCTTCTTTAACAAAAATTTAATTAAAAAATGAATAAGGCGACGTTAACACAAAGAAACCTTAAACGTTATTAACCGATCTCGTATTACAAATCAGTTTCTTTACAATCATAAATTAGCCAAATTTACGAACTACACCGTAAAATAAATCGAAAAATCGACCAAAATTAATACAAAATCGAAAAAATAATTCGCAGTAAAAATTAATTTTATTACATAGATTATCGAATCAAAACACATAATGCTTTTTATAACTACCATCAACTTAAAAAATAACGCAAAAAGGAAAAAAAATAACAGATAGAACGAGAAAATCGAAATCAATAAATTATAACAAAAAACACACAAAAAAAAATCACACGTGTTACACATTAAAGACGCAAAAAAGTAACCCGAGCTGGTGGCTCTTACATCGAGAAAATTTCTACACGCTATAAATATTTACAAATCGAGTAAGTAATTATAAACGAATAAATTAGATAATCTGCGTAAGTTTTATGATACATCGTACACAATATCGCACAACAAACACTCTTATCTTACGAACAGGTAGAATTGGCAACGCTGTGTGAGCTTTGTCGCATCGAAACGTCAAATCTTTCGGGTTTTTTTCTCCTTCAAAACTCATATTTTGTAAACTATTTTCTACGTTTCCTCGAATTACTTGCGATCGTATAAATAATTATACTGATAAGAAGACAGGTCTGGCATCTCATTTTACAGAGTACGTTTACACGTACGTAACGATATATTTCGCTTTATTTCACTTTTCATCATTCTTTACTATACAGGGTGTCCAAAGTTTTACGCCATAGGCAGACTTTGGAAATGAAACTTTCAAAATGAAGATGGGATTAGAACGAATTCAAACTTCAAAAACCTCAGCAGATATCGACCCTAATTCAAAGTTTGCAAGGAGAAAAAAATTCTATGGCGAAATCAAATATTTTTGAAATAGAAGAGATAGGCAAAAAGCCAGTTTGGACGATTATTAAGCGATTAGTTGTAGAATCGATGAATCGATGGAAACGATCAAAAATGATCGATTATTTCGATATTTTTGATTAATTGAAAAGAATCGATTATTTTTTCCATTTTTTAAAAAGATTTTTGGTATCAAATAATCGATCGATCGATACAATTTGATCGAATAGTCGATTTCGATTAATCGATATTAGATAATCGATTTCGATTAATCGATATTAAATAATCGATTTCGATTAATCGATATTAGATAATCGATTTCGATTAATCGATATTAGATAATCGATTTCGATTAATCGATTTTGATTAATCGATATTAGATAATCGATTTTGATTAATCGATATTAAATAGTCGATTTTGATTAATCGATATTAAATAGTCGGTTTTGATTAATCGATATCAAATAATCGATTTAGATTAATCGATATCAAATAGTCGATTTAGATTAATCGATATCAAATAATCGATTTCGATTAATCGATAGTAAATAATCGATTACAATTTTTGATTTATCGAAAAAATTAATAAATTTCAGAATAATCGATTGAATAAAATAATCGATTTGTCCATCACTACGAAAAAAAACCCAGCCAATTATGAAACAGTATCAGTCAAAAGAGTTGATAAAGAGGTCAGGTCATAGATCCCGAAAAATATCATTCGGTAACTTTCAAATCTTTCAAGATTTTGAAAACGAGTCTGTTGAAAAACTCAGTGGCCTCTTGGGGAAAAAAACTTGAATTGATTAAAAACCATTGAAAATCATTTCTCATTTTGAAATCAATTTTTCCCAAGTTATCGTTCAAATTTCTTATCCAAATACATAATCATTAAAAATTTCGTATTTTGTACCAAAATGAAACATTTCTTCACACATTCTACTCCCGAAACCTCTTCAATTTCGAAAATAAGCACTACCTGATATCATTTTTTTAGCATTTCACCAAAAATTATACCAAAATTCCAATTACCTTTTCAGCTCCAACACCCCTCCAAATATCAAAACAGACGACACAACTGCGTGAATTTCTTCACTCACTATTTTTCTCCAAAACAAAACACCAATTTGATAACAGGACACCTTGTATACCTCTCAATCGTCACCACCTGCCAGATAATGACATCACTCGTGAAAAAAAGTCAAATTTTCAAACACCTTCGCTTCATCTCGACCGTTTGGACTTGGTACCGAGACAGAAAACACACAGAAACGATAATTGAAAAGATAATAGGAGCATTTTACGGTACTTCCAATATCCCAAGGTTTGTGGTTTTTTTTTTTTACGACTGCGTATAAATTTACATGTTCGATAACCGCCAAAAAAAGGTAAAGGAGAGAAAAATAACGTAGATAGAAATCACACCAAGTCTCCGTCTCTGGCTTCTCGTTCGTTACTCGCGCGATATTCGTTTGGAGATCGGAGAACGGAGAATTTCCAAATATTTTGCGGCTGCTTTGGTGAATAGGATAGAATCGACGCTAGGCCCAGCCTTGGAATGTCGTACCAGATAGTGCATTTACAAAGTTGATAAAATGAATATGCAAAAGCGCATCTGGTACGTACTCCAAAACTTATCCCCGGACTCGAGAACGCATTCAAACATTTTTTACTCGTCGATGGCACTTGCATCGCGAAACACACCGAATCGCACTACCTTTATACGTCGATATACGTAGGTACTTCGCGAGAGAAAAAAAAGGCTACTGCACTTACGAATTAGCGCTTCTCGCGAACAACCGACACATCAAAAAAAAAAACCAACCGATGAGAGACGTGTTAACGTTCGAATAAGTGGTACCATCGTTGTCGTTGTCGTCGTTGTAGCCATCCATATACCACAACGACGACGTCAAAAAGCCAAGCAGGCATATTGTAATACATACGAGAATAGATGAAAGAGAGAAAAAGGACACAACAAAGACACTGCCACTCTTACACTCGATGATGCAGATGTTCGCGTAGTGTTTTACATAGATAAAAAAAAAAAAAACCAAGTTGAAAAACAAAGAAACGCAAGTACACCGCCGCATCTTTCTAGGGGGCTTGATAATGTGTTTTATCATCGTAACTCGTGTGTGTGTTTGCGCTCCGCTCTTATTCCTCACATACTTTTATGTTAAATACCTTCGCACCCGCTATCGTCTCGTCGTCCTCTTTTTACATCCACAGTCCTGCTTTCGCGTTCAAAACTCAACGTCGGCTCTTATCTTTACGTTCCAAAGTACCTATTGATCATTAACCCGGTCCTGCCTCGTACACTTACCCGATCGTTCTTTTACCTACCCTATTTGGATATATATATTCATATCGTAGAATCACACACACACACGTTGACAACCTTGCAGAAAAATTACTTCATCGAATTGCGCGCACATTTTATACCCATATGCAAACCTTACGTACATATGACCCTTTCTCTCGCTCCATCTCTGTTTCGTAATTGCCACTGTACCACAGATCGTGACTCAAAACTGGACAAATACCTTGACTCGGACGCTAATACCGTTTGATAATGGTAATTACGAGTACACAATGAATAATCATCTCAGTAGGACAATTCGCTGATTTTTCAAGAAAGCACGACAAGAATTTTCTAGTTAGTTGAGTTGAAATTGAATTCCAATCCTTAGATTTCCCCTACCCCTCCCTCTAGATATTGGAAAATTTAGGGTTGGGATATTCGTGGTCATCAGCAGGACAAAAAATATCGAAATTGAAATCTGAACTAGTAACTTTTCCAAAATCTTCTTCAACAAATTTACAAATCGATTCAAATGGACATTTTTTTTCAAAAAATTGAGATAATTCCTCGAATAATCGAGATACGAAAAAAATCTTCTAGATTAAAGTGGTAGAGCATTAAAAATTAGTCATTTTTTGTCATACGAATTTTCTTCTGTCTGACACAGGTGACGAGTTATGACTAGAGCAACTAACAATAATAGTGTTTTTTCGAAATCGACCGACAAAATTTTCAGTTTGACCAAAAGAAGGGTAAAAATTTAAAAGGGAAAGGTGTTCTGGCAGGGAAAAAAAATGCAATTTCATATGAAATTTAAAAAAAAAAATCATTTCATCAAAATAAAAAAAATTATTGAGCCCTAACGAAGCCAACACAAAAATGTTTGCAGAAAAAGCCATTCAAAAGTTCAAATTTCATCGTTATTCCCAACTTTTTAGCCATTTTTCTGCATGAAGGAAGAAGAGGGGGTGTCAGTCTAGGTTTTGATTTACTCAAAAATGGATGAAAATTGGGCATGAATCCAAAAAAAAAATTTTCGACATAGTTCAGAATATCCTATTTTAAATTGCTCAATTCAATTCAATTTTTTTTTTTTTTTTGAAGTAACACTGCTTTTGGCCAAAATTCTCATCCACTGAAAAATTAAGCTTAATACAAGATCGAAACTTCGAAAGGAAATAATGCATTACACAGGGTGACGCACATAGAAGGTCCATGATTTTGAAAAAGCAAAAAAAAACTTTGATTACAAAAAACTCGAAAACTAAGCCTCCTAGAAAAAAAACCAACTGATTATAGCAGAAAGAAAATTTCATGATCTACAATTTTTGTTCTTCGCATTTTTTTCGTATGACTCTTAGTTTGGTCAGAAAATCCACGTTTAAGAATTTTTTTTTCATTTTCAAAACCATCGACTTCGAATATGGGTTAAATTTCTCATAAACGTGGATTTTCTGGCCAAACTAAAGGTCTTAGGAAAAAAATGCCAAGAGTCAAAATTGTAGAGCTTGAAATACTCTTTCTGCTACAAGTGATTAGTTTTTTTCAAGGAGGCTCAATTTTGGAGATTTTTGCAGTTGAAGTTGTTTTTTCCTTTTTAAAACGATCTACCTTCTATATGGGACATCCTGTATATCACTGACACCCATCAAAATACATACAAAATTTCAGGTTAATCGGACATCTGCATTTAGAAGATGCCAAACTTGCAAATTTTAGAAATCAAATTATCAAAAAAAGGATTTTTGACTCATCCACCATAAAAAATGAGCCACTTTTCCCCTGCATTTCGAAAGAAAGCAAAATTACGATTTTTGGAGTTCTACAACTTTCGTTTGAAGTTTTTTTTTCGATGAAGGTCTGAAATTTAAATGAAAGCTTGAAAAAATCATCGAGTTGGATTACAACGTTGCTTCATGTCCTCTGATCCAAGCCCCAAATTCAAAGTCTCAATTGATTCTCAACGATCATCAAACACCCTGAAGAAGGATTTTCAAATTCATCACACTCTAGCATCGATTTCTTCCAAGAACACTCGAAACTAACCACTTCCATCACCTATAGATACTTTTAGAAATTGATCGAACCAATCGCGCATTCCTTCTGCGATGATTATCGACCACTACCCTCAACAACCCTTAATAAATGTACAACAAACCGAACCAATCTCACGATAAATCATCACTCGCTACGACCATCGTCCATAAAAACACATTAGGAACAAGAATCCTGCCACACAGTGTGCTCTCACTAGCAAATCATCATAATCGAGTCAAGCCTGGCCATCACACCAGTCGATCGGATCAGTGGATGGCCGCCTTATCTTGACATAGAAACCCTTTTTGGACAAGCTCGGCGGCGCGTTACACGTTCCCGAAAACAGACCCATTCAGCAAGTAGATCATCACCGAGTCGCGTCTTCGACAACTACGACGACCAGCGAGTCTCCGAAAAAGTATGCCAGTTGATCCGCATCGAAACGCACAAAATCACCAACAAGCTGTGACCAATTAAACGCCGCGCCAGCCATCGAGTGCGACTTCTTTAACCACACCGTGTACTAGTAGCGAAATACTCTGGTTGGTCGACGTAGAAGAAGAGAAGAAAAAAATCCAACAGCGTTCTTACGAACCACTGATTTAATGCTCTACATATTATAACCGACTTCCAGTACTCCGAGACGTCGTATTCGCGTTTCGCGACCTACTTCCTCGCTCTTCTCAAAGCTCGCATCGAACAAGGCGCAGCAAACAACAATGAAACAAGAGGGAAAAAACCCGACTACTGCTACAACTTGCCACCAGATTATAAACTGCCGGTCGTCGAATAGTTTACGTAATAACAAGGCCAATCAATGTTGTCAAATCCCATCTTTTATTCTCGACACAACTCGACGTATTGTTGTATTGCAATCCGAACTCTATAGAACCAGATCCGATCAACGCTGTGCTCTCTTTCTCGCCAATATTAAATTAAAACGAGGTTAATTAGTCGACGAACAATACGCACAAACTGCGGTCGTCGTCGTCCACACTTCACAAATGCATCGGCATGCGCATGCTCGCGCTATTCAGATCAAACTCTAATTAACCTTTTTCTCTATCTCTGTCTAGCGTTCTGGATGTGTTATTTGCGGACGTAACGCGGCCCGGAGACAATCCGTTCTTAAGAGAAATACTACGACTGGCTAGCTCGCGTCTATTAACATTCATCTCACCTAAATTGAACGCAATTAACCTCTCCGAACGGCCATCTTATTGCCTTCAATTAGCCACGTCGTCGTCCTCACACGCATACAACGCAACGTCTCCATTAAATCGAACCCTCTCGCGCCACCGCGTCCACTTTGCAACCCTTTCGTGTACACGATGCGACGTTTGGCAGCCGTCGCGACGCCTCTTTACCTACGTATACGAAATCTATTAGGTATGGTCAAGTGCGACGCTCGACTCTGGCAAACAACCGCACCTCAGTATCCCCCTTTTACTTCTCGATGTAACCTTGCGTCGTCAAATTTCAGCAGCCCAACTCCTCGCAGGCGATCGCTTCGACACCTTTCTCCTCCACATGCCACGTCGTGTACCGTTAAAAATAAACATAAGCCCGGCGAAAACACCGCGTTTGGTTCCATTTACAAATACACACATACGCGTCGGTACTCCTGTCTAAATCTACATACCAACGTAATTATTTCATCACAATCCTATCTTTCTGTTCGACGTTTTGTAAAACACCACGACTCCAGAACACCAACCTAATTAACTCGGGTACTTCTCATCCATAGCGCACCTGTGCACTCTTGGTTTTACGACTCGTGACCGAGGTGTTTCAACCATCGCACAACAAATTGACCGACATCGATCGAGCCACGTTTCAAAAAACAATTCGACATATGCACAGCAGCTTTCGGACCCTTATCGCCATTCTTCAATACCATTTCAATACATCGGAACCCGGCCCCGGTACAACCGACACAACGACAAACAGAAACACATCGAACAAAATCAACGAACCGACGAAAGAATGAATGAATGGGAAAAAAACACGACCGTATACACGCGTACGAAAAAGCAATAAAAATTATCATCGTTGGTTCGCATTGACAACTAGCAGAGACTATACGCGTTTACCCCTTCCTTCACGCATTGCCCGAACAATCTGATAACAGCAGCGCCTCTGTATCGTCGCCTAGTCGCCGTTTCAATGTCAATTTTCTCACCTGGTGCCTACTCGTAACACTTGCATCGAAACCAAACCAGATGAAGGGCATGATTCAAAATCATCGAAAAATTTCCTTCGAATTAGGTTAAGGAAGAGTAGACGAAAGGGTGAAGAGAGGGGAGGGGAGACTTTAAAACTGAAGCCAAATTTTCAGGGTCTAATTGAATTGCCCAAAGCATTCATTTAAATTACGTCATCGAAATTTCGAACTCTGAAAAGCAAGAGAAGGGGCTGATAACTGAATAATTTTTCGAAAACTGAAACACAGGTCATCAAATTGAAGGTTCAAAATCATCGAAAAATCTCATTCGAATTAGGTTTAGAACAGGTAGATAGAAAGGGGAGGGGGTATTCGACTTTACAATCAAAGCCAAATTTTCAGGGTCTGATTGAATTGCCAAAATCAATTCGTAATGATTACGCCATCGAGATTTCGAGCTCTGAAAAGGAGGGGAGGGATTTGAGAATAATTCTTTCGAAGATTGAAACACAATCCAACCATCAAACGAACAATACATTTCCTGACTGGAGAAATGAGATAAAAGGAGGTTTAAAATCATCAAAAAATCTTGTTCGAATTAGGTTTTCAAAGAGTTAGATTGAAGGGGGGGGGGGGGGGGTGACTTCACAACCGAAGTCAAATTCCCAGGGTTTGGTTGAACCACCAAGACCATCGTCATTGAATTTTCGACGGCTGAGAACAAATTTTTCGAAAATTGAAAAACAATCGAACCATAAAACTGGTCAAATATGCATTTTGAGGTAGAAGAAGAAAATCATTAATTTTCCCAGAAAGGGAAATCAGGGGAACGAGC
Source organism: Pseudococcus longispinus (assembly GCA_900064475.1). Lineage (NCBI taxonomy): Eukaryota > Metazoa > Arthropoda > Insecta > Hemiptera > Pseudococcidae > Pseudococcus > Pseudococcus longispinus. The sequence goes on from FIZU01032213.1 coordinate 13,625, forward strand.
AAACTGAGCAGAAAAGTAGATACCTCATCGAAGTAAAAAATCGACTAATAATGATCGTTTTCAAAAATTTCCAGAAAATGGGCAATAAAATGAAAATCAAGGGCAGCGATGACACATTTTCTAAGGAAACATCTTACGATGTGGGAGAATAGATTTATTACCTCAAATGGCACGGGTCATATCGATTGATTAAGATCACCCAGATGAGTCGAGCTGGAAAAACTTGATCGGAAATTCGATCCTCGAAATTGATTAATCAGCGATGCATATGGAAATCTTCTCATCATATCGATTCGATCGAATCACCAGATAAAGATTTCGTGTAAAAAATTACACGAGTCAATTATGAACCAAAAAATTAGATTTTATCATGTCATAAGATCACAATTTGATTTCCAAGACGAATCATATCGAGCTATAATCGTAGGAATCTGATTAATTCCAGGAGGTCATGAAAGAACTAACTTCCCAAGATACAAAAACCAGTTCAAAACCGAAAAAAATGTTGAAAAGATAGAAAAAACCAATCAAAAAAAAGGTAAAACTTTTCAATCCAACTCTAAATTTCCTCCACCTCTCTGCAATCTCATCCCTCGCGACATAAACATCTTCGATACCGGTTCGACGACCTCTCAGACCATTAAACTGTACGAAAATCGTGCCCCTGCTCTTCGACATAGCCGAACGCTCACATTCGGTACCGGGTGCACGTAATTGATCCGCACGCGAATCGCTAGCGCCTTCTTCCTTCTTTCCGGTACCAAAACTGTATTCGAAGCTCTATTTATTTACACCGAGTAATCGTCGTCGTCAATTCCATTCGCTACGTGTAATTAAATATCTTCACTTCGCCTGATACGCCAAGTTGGAAAAAAAAAAGGACACATTGTACGGTTCACGGACCGCGTGCCGCATTCCACTATTTCACTCTTGTTAATCTCATTGACCTCGAAACACTCAATTGTCATTTCGAAGAGACCAATCTACATGAATCATTTCAAACACAGATCCAGACTGCTATACCATCGTCTTGGCATAATAAACCAAGACAGGTGGAAAAAAACTCCGAAAACGTTTCGATATCTCATTCAGGGCGCAATCTCATCGCTCGACCGCGTCAACCGAACCATTCTTAGCGCCACCTCTTAAACCAGCCGCGTAATTCTTTATCTCTTTTCAAGATAACGTACGTACGTACGTAAGAAAAAAAAACATCGAGAATTTATACCACTCGTTCGTCGGATCATCGTCGTCGTCGTAAAGTATACCACGACACAGATATGAACGCCGCGCCTCGCCGAATAAAACGCCACCACCAGCGCCGCTAACCTAATTAAGGGCTCGGCTCCACTGGCGGGTTTTATCGCACGATGCTGCGAAAATCGCTGAATTTGGTAAAATAGCATTATTTTGTTGAGATTTGATGCGTGATGAGGTCATTTCATCATCATCTTACGCATTCGAAAGAATTAAACATCAGAATCAAGAAAAAACAAGAACAAATGAAAATCTCAACTGAAAAAAATGATGAGCTGATGCCTCGTCGCATTAAAAAAGATTCGAGCCCAAATCGCGTCCTTCCCATTCGTTAAACGTCAAATCATACGACCCATTGCACTTCCTTCTTTGTCATTTGCGAAATTTTACTTTTCCTTATCTCTCATTACTCTGGTCGTACGGCTGGCTTACTTGCTGGCGCAGCCTATGCTGACCTACATCTCGTCCATACTCGCAGAAAGGTCGACCATGCTGCTGGGTACCTACAACGTCCGTCTCTTCACTGGCACACGTAACGGGGACACAACTTACGCTTACATACATGCACTTTCTTTTTTCTTTCCTTCTCCATCGACGAGCCGCAGCCGGCTGCCAATCGACCTATCTACAACATTTTTTGTAAGCACAATTCGAGTACCTAAGCTGCGTATTCAAAGATACGATGAATTTTAGACGAAAACTTGCACTAGCCAGACGTCTGAGACGTTTCGAACTTTATTATAATTGCAAATACATACATCCTCTTACTCCTCCGCCATTCTTAGAGTTGTATTACGAGAAAACACGAACACCACTTCTCCTATGCGGAATCAGAAATAGAAAAACAACGAATCACATTACGTATTCGACAAAACAGACGAGAAAAATAGCTGAAAAATTTTCCACACTGAATTATGACGAAAGAAGAATTTCAAAACGAAGAAGAAAACCCTATCGACGAAGTAAAATCACCAAATAAACGAAACTAATTAAGACGTATCCGCTTTTACACGCACGGAATCACCATATTTTCATACGAATACGTAAAAATACGTGTATATACGATCCGTACATAGTACACAATTCGACCAAGGTACCACTTCCGAAGATTTCACGATAATGTAAAAAATTTTTCGTCACAATGAAAAAAAGCAAAAAAATTCGCAACTCTCGACGGTCGAATCGAGTGGAAAAAACCTCCGCACGACGTATCCACGCACTTTCGAGATCGCACGACGCGAAACGCCCGATGTGGTCGACGTCGGCGTCGACCAAGAGACGATATGTTGCGACGAACGCCGATCGCAGTCAACGTACAACAGACGACAATAGACGCGGACAAAAAATACAACTGTTGAACGATAATGGCACAATTACAAACGCTGGCAACCGTAGCAGCAGGCTCTCTATGTGGAAACCGTACAACAACGTTACACCGTTGCGTTACAAAGAGGAGGGGAGGAGACCGCGACGCCGCCGCGCATACGTTCGTACGTACGTACACGACGTATCAAAAAACACAACGAAAAAGGGGGGCATTTCGAGGGGGACGCGGTGCACGCAAATGCAAACGTCGCACGGCGCCCCCCAAAGCTCCGAGCGCCGTGCCAGTACACCGTAGCCTCAGAACTAGAGCACCGCCGCGCCGCCTTGTTGTGAAATAGCATAACCGAACCCCTTCTTTTTCCCAGAGAGACGGATGGCGACGGACGCGGGCGCCGATTTCCTTACCTCGCGCAAGACGCCGCGAATAACGCGATCCGAACGCGTAAAAAGCAGGCCTCGCACCGATCCGCATTAATAAACCGATATCTAAACGTACTGCATCGCGATGTACCTTGCCATGCCGGTTCGTTTTACTGAAAAAAAAAATTGTTACGAATACGAGAAAAAAATGATACGTAATTCTATCGTATTCCCCTCGAGCACCGCGTCAGTTTTCCCAGCAGTTCCCCTTCTGCTGCGATTTCCTCGACCAGAGATCGCGTCGACGAATACATCGTCGTCTTTCAGCATCATTTTCTACGTTCCAACCCCGCCACCCTCTTTACCCGCGAAATCGTTTTCCACTCTTTTGTTTTCAACTCCCATCATTTCTGAGTATCCATTTCCCAATACCTTCGTAAATCGAGGAAATGGCCAATGAGAAGATCCGGGAGCCAAGATGCGCCAAATGGTCACCCATTGGTCCAGTCAACTATTCTGACTAGAGATTGGGGAAAACAAAGCCAGGGAAAACATCTTTCTCCGAATTTATTCTTATTTTTCATTTTCAAACACATTCGAACTACATGAATACTGTCAATAGACCGAAGTTGCTCGAAAAAGCTTCCCTTCTACGCTCCCTCCAGCTGCTCGAAAGTCACGAGCAGCGTTATAAAGCTTCATCGATACGTACAAAGGGATTAACGAAAAGAAATTCTTCGCTGCACCTCGCTTCGCATTTTGTTATTAGTGCTTATTATCGTTCAATACGTATTTCTAGTGCCTGCGCCTGCCCAAGTATTACATACCTACGACCTAAGGATAGGGGTGCAGTTATTATGAGCTGGGTCATCTCTTTACATCCAAACACAAACCTTGGAATAAGTTTTCCCATTTTTCTTATCGTTGTATTTGAAAAAAATTAAGAATTCGCTTATTTACGTAAATTACGGTTATTTGAACGTAATTACATCGGTAATCAGCTGATATTTCTCGGTATTTTTCACGAAAAACGATGAAGGAAAGTGATTGGAAAAAATCATGAAAATGCAAAAAAAATCATGAAAGTGAAAATTACGGTAATTACAGAGTAATACTGGTAATTTACCGGTATTAGAAATGAAAAGTAACAAAGGAATATTAATAGAAAGAATGCTGAAGAAACGTGGTAAAAAAGAATAAGATGGTAAATTACGGTAATTTACCGAAATAGGGTAAATTACCGAAAATGGTGTAAATTACGGTAATTTATCGAAATAGTGTAAATTACGGTAATTTACTGAAATAGTGTAAATTACGGTAATTTACTGAAATAGTGTAAATTACGGTAATTTACCTAAATAGTGTAAATTATAGTATAAATCGCGTAAAACCGGTATTTTACATGAAAAATGACTGGAACAGTTGCAAAAAAATGATTAAGAAAATTAAACTGTTAATTACGGCAATTCAGCGTAATTCTGTAATTTACGGTAATTACGCAACCCGTGAGTAATTACGCACACAATTTACAGTATTACAAAAGTCTACACTAAAAAACTTGTAAAATGCAGTAATACGGATCACAGAGTGACCCATTTATAGGAGCAATGGTTTTGCTGCAAAAATCTCAAAAACAAAGCTTCTTACAAAAAAACTAATAGCTCACAAGGGAAAGCGAATTTCAAGCTCTACAATTTTCATCCCTTGTATTTTTTTCGTAGCACCCTTATTTTAGTCAGAAAATCCATGTTTATGGGAAATTTTACGAAGCTTAATTTTTTTCCTTCATTTTCAGAACGATTGACTTCGTACGTTTCCAATCAACATGCATTTTCTGGCCAAACTAAGGGTGCTATGAAAAAAATTCAAGGGATGAAAATTGAAGAGCTTGAAATTTTCTTTCTCCTAAGAGCTATTAGTTTTTTCTAGGAGGCTTAGTTTTCGAGATTTTTGCAGACAAAGTATTTGTTTTTTCATTTTCAAAACCATCGACTAGTCATGTGGGTCACCCTGTACATGGTAATTACCGATGTAACGGTAAGCACCGGTAATTTCTCGTAATCATACGTTATTTACTTGTATTTTACAGCACGGACGCCAGTTCATACTAGTTTTATCTCCTTTTTGTGAAAAAAATCAATGGTTAGGCGCGGTAAATCAATACCACAAGAGTGTAATTACGGGTATTTATGGTAATTTATGGTATATCGCGGTAATTTCAAGAAAATTCGCTATTTTTAGTTCAATGGACGACCAGTACTCGTCACTGTCGAACCAAGTACAATTATAGAAATAGTACAGATTGAATAACGATGATTTATCGCAATTACATGGAAGCAATTCTCTGACAAACCTATAAATTACCGTAAATTCGGTAATTCTCGATAATAAAAGGCATTTCGATGATAAAACTCGACTGCAACTCAAACGACCCCAAGGTAAACACGCAAATCGTCACAATTTACGTCAAATTTACTATTCTAACGACCATTTCGTAACATTTTCGTACTCTTTATTTCTCCATCTTTGTATTTCACCCCGTGATTTGTCCCCACAATACCGTCGCTAAAACGCTGATAAAATACACGCATATTTTACTCGACATATACTCGGGCCGTACGTCAAGAACCGGGTTAAATTTCGCGTCGATATATCCGATTCGTCGGCCATTATTACAGTCAAGTTTGACATCGTAAGGTTCATAATTACGCGATAATTTAAAGTCACCGTTCGCTAAATCAAAAGTGTAACGATTTCCAACACGATAACTATATAGCTGTCGCAAATGTACGCCGATTGATTCGAAACTCGCCGACGAAAGAGAGAAAAATACACCAGATAAGAAAACCCAGCGCACGGGTAGGCATCGGGGAGTGGACAAAATCAAGCATACATTTAAAATTTATTAGCATCGAAGGGGGAACAATGGGGAAATCGTGTACTTTTCCCTATTATAATACATATATCTGCGTACGTATGGCGTAGTTACATAACGGTGGAAAAATCGATTCTCATCGCGTCTCTCTATTAATTTTCTACCATTATTTCGCCGCTTCTACGTATACGATAGTTCTAATCGCAGGCTAATTTGAATCGTCACGATATCTCGGTGAAAATGTCGCTATAGAGCGAATTTCGCTGCTTCCGGTGCCGGTACGACCGACGTGTTCTTTTTATGGTAGTTGCCTTGCAATGCCGACGCTGCCAACGCTGACTCAAGTACAGCCCGAGTAATACGTACTCGTATAAGAACGTGTACTTGATCGGTATATTGCACAATCGGGTTAGCAGCGGCCGTATATGTATGTACTTAGTGCCAACGACGAGTGTATGTGTGTGCGAGTACCTAGGTAGGGCAATATCACATCCTCTTAATCCATTTACTCTCGGCGCGTGCGGCTATTTCTCCTCTCTGTATTAGGTCTCTCTACCTGTACGTAATGTACTCCTGGTTTGCAATACGAACGCAAATTGGAGACAAAACTCGACCAAAATCGTCCCCTCGAATGGCACCCGAGCAGCGTGCATTTTCACGATACAAAATCCGGCTGCGTTCGTCGGCTAAAAGTGTGTTACAATGTAGTAATTACTTTACACGGTAATTTTACCGGCGGACGATCGGCCAAAGTAGATAATTAACGTTTTCCATTAGCGTATACGTATGGTATGGTAGATATACCCGTTCGGAGGTAAAAATAACTTAACCGACGATTACCATCGCCGCGCGTCGAAAGATGCTACACAAATTGGTCATTAAAGGTCTGTGCGAAAGCCACTCGCAACAATCGACGTTTCAAGTCGAACACGTCGGATTTTTGTGCAAATCATAGCGTACCAATATATCGACATCGACACATTCCGACGGACATTTTTCTAGGCCATTTCACAATTGGTACGCCATTTTTGGTCAACTAGCAACGCGTCCACCGAACCGCAATGTTTGTGGAAAAAATACGCCGATATGACTCCGTTTTCGTGCGCTTTTCTCTCTCGCTCTCGTGTACGTATCTACGTACACAACGATGATAAAATTCTCGCGCCCATTACCATTCTCTTCGCAGGTGTGCGGTCTTTCCATCGGGTCGCGTATCAAATGGTGTGGAAATTCGTACGACCATAGAGAAAGAACGCCGAAACAAATTAGGAAAAAGGAGAAATCTGGCTCAAATTGAAAGTATCGGTGTAACGGAGGCTTGAGCTAGAACGACACTAACGACAGTGAAATACATTTTCATTTCGAATTTTCGAATATTTAGCTCGTTGATACCATTATTAGCTTTGATTTGACGGTATCGTTCACGAACGACTCATTTTTAATCTATCGTTCGTGAATGATGCGCTCATTTCTGCTCAAATTATTCACGAACGAATCAAATTGGATCGAATATTTCGCGAACGACTCGTTCATGACCGAATCACATTGTGAAGAGTCGTTCTTGAATGATTCATTTGTCTCTGAGGACATTTCGTGATTTTGTGGAGTAGTCAAGATGAACTAAGTCGTTCGCGAATGATTTGCTCATGTCTGTCTGATCAAATCAATCTTGAATGAATCAAGTGAGATCGAATCATTCGCGAACGACTCGTCTCTAATCGAATCATAACTGAACGAATTCAATTGAACTAAGTCGTTCGCGAATGATTCGCTCGTGTCTGTCTGATGAAATCAATCTTGAACGAATCAAAAGAGATTGAATCGTTCGCGAACGACTCCACTGTGATCGATTCACATTCAAGAAAGTCGTTCGCGAATGATTCGCTCGTGTCTGTCTGATCAAATCAATCTTGAACGAATCAAAAGAGATTGAATCGTTCGCGAACGACTCGTCTCTAATCGAATCATAACTGAACGAATTTAGTTGAACTGAGTCGTTCATCAATGATTCACTCCTTTCTATTCAAACTATTCCTAATCAATCAAATCAAATCGAATCGTTCACGAATGATTCGACTCCGATGAAATGATTCACGAAAATATCACGTTTGGTGACATCGTTTGCGAAATATACCCACACATCTGTCGAATCGTTCGCCAGCGACTCGTATCAATTGAAATCGACCGCAAGTGGGTCATTTGATAGAAGAATACATATTTTTCCTTTTCTCCATTAATGCGAAGGGTAATTACTTTTAATTCCGTTCTTCATTTCGCAAAATGGATCGTTCCTTTATCTAATACGCTTCGACGAAGGTATTTTCGGCTCAATTCGTACTCCGAATTTAAACCATTGTCAACTCGCTTTTACACGACACGTTTCAAAATCCACCCACCTTCGAAAAGAGCTTACACGAAATAAACCCCTCGCTGCCTCACCAATCGACCGCATGTGGCCTGGTACAAAATCTAATCATATTTTTCCCATATTTATAATCTCTTGCGGCCTTCGGTATCGATACGAAACCGCAGCCTGGCGCAATATGACAACGCGAAGAGGAAACCACGCTCGACTAGAACAAATATCGAATCGGCGAGGCTATTAGAGAAAATAATGTAGTATAATTCGACGATCCGTATCCGGATACCAATATCCGCTTAATAGCTCTACGCGGATTGTTTCGATTTCGAAATCCGAGCAAAAATGCTATTCGTATCGAAAATTTAAGCCAACTCGATCACGCGATACGATGTACAAATCGTACGCCGATGTAGCGGCCGGAGTCTCAAGCCGCGAGAATTTGGCACAAGACGAAATGTCACAAGGACGCCGTCGGCTAAATACGTAGTACCGTACGCACCTCGAAAATGATCTAGTAGTAAAGGCCGCTCCACCTTCGCCCCTGCCGCCGCCTTCGTCTGCCACGACGCGGCAATGATGCGAAAATCGACGATTACAATTGCATAAAACATTGGCCGTTCTCTAGCTACTTCCTGCATCGCGTTCCAATCGGATGGTTGCACATTTTGCAATCAGTGGGCCGTAAAATATGCGCGTAATTAGTCGAAAATGAAAATTAAACGTGTCAACGCCGACGGTGAAATGTCGCCTCGCGATGCGTGGTAATTAAAACACGTAAACCGTTTTAAAATCAGCACGGAGGGGAGATTCACGCTCCAGTCGTCTCATCCGAAGACAAGGGAAAGCTTGTCTCTGCCATGCCGTTCATGTCGTTACAAGGCGTTCTTATTCATTGAATAGAAACCGAAAAATTTCGCGTCCGTGGCGACGACATCGAGACAAAAAATTTCATCTCGACAAGACGCAACAGCGCAGGCACCGTGTATAGAAAGTGAACGTGACGAAGTTGGTACCATCGACATCGATCCGTTAAGACGACGAAAACATTGTACGATTTTCGACAAATCGAAAAAAATCATCAATTTTACATTTCTTCTCCCTCGTCTAGCACTTTTTTAGGGTGAGCGAATCGAACGCCATTTCATCGGTATCTTCTCGCACCATGCTCATCACAAACCAACTCCAATCACAATAAATCTTGACCTAGGCCGCAAAACTCATCAGCCTGCGGCAAATCCTACACCGAACCAGCTTCGCAGTACATCGAACCACAGCGGCATCGGCATTCAAGAAGAAGAACCAGCAACGATGCATCGCGACACGACCAGATTTGTTCAAACACACCGATGATCGCAATAGTAGAACACGAATGTAATTCTGACAAAAAGGACCCGATTTTTTTTTTTCGTTTACTCCACTTCTTTCTAAAACTCGGTCAACACTTTCCATTTTCCTCTACCGCAACCGGTTTGAAAATCTGATAAAATTAATCCAAGTACTCGCCGGTGTCGGTGCGCTGCTTTGTCGAACCCATACGCCAAGTTCTGTCCTTCGTCTCTCTTCCACATATGCCTCTGTTCAAATATCCGTGTAATCTTGGTACCAAACGATAGTCAATCGTGGCACATTCGGCCAATCGAAATATTATTTATTTTTTTCCAATTCTAGGTCGCTCTCGACCAACGCAGCGATCTTCTTTTATTATTTTACGGATCTTTATCGATAGAAGTGCTCGTCCTCGATTCTTTTTCTATACACATAATACCACTAATTTGCTCATCTTTCTTCTCCCATTTTATTGTGTCGAGACTGCGACTTCGATGCGAAATTATCCTCCGGTCCATTCTACATGTACGTATTATTTCGCGATGACGTTTTCAACAACTAACATCGATTTTTCAACGTTACTAAAAATTATGGCAGAATGAGTCGGTACGGATAACATCTCCGCGGAATCATTCTTTTCCACGTGGAAAACTCGTATCGCGCATTTTTCAAACCGTTCGACAAGTGGAACCAGTCGACCTCAATTCACCTACTGTACGTGTCCCAGAAGTTCTGATTAGCGTTGGTGACTTTTTGACTGGATCAAAGCATAGAGATTATGGAGAATCGATTTTAAAACCGATTGGAATAATTTCTCGAACTGTACCGAGTGTTCGTAAAAATTTATATTCAAAAAAATTCGCATGAGAATAACTTCAGAATGTTGAATACCCATTCCACGAGTACTTGGTGCATTTTGTAGTAGACTCTTCTTTTGAAACAAGTTTCTTCATCTTGTTTTCAATCTGGAGCCAAAAATTCGTCAAAAACTGATGAGCCGAGAAGGGAAACTGCAGTTTGAACCAGTTTATGAAGTTGCAAGGCGAAAAAATGGTCCATTTCTCATGCTATGATATTTTCGAGAACCTGTTTCGAAACTTTATTATATGCATTGCGTCTTCTTAAAATGTATTTTTACAAATTAACTTTAACCTAAAAAGGATTATACAGGGTGGCCCATTTATAAGGACGATAAGATCTCGAAAACGAAGCCCCTAAAAAGACTAAAGAGAATTTCAAGCTCTACAATTTTTTTCGCGGTGCCCTTATTTTGGACAGAAAACCCACGTTTATGGGAAATTTACAAAGTCTGGCCAAACTAAGGGTGATACGAAAAAAATGCAAGGGATGAAAATTTTAGAGCTTGAAATTCTTTTTCTTTTAAGGTCTATTAGTTTTTTTCCTAGGGGGCTTAGTTTCCGAGATTTTTGCAGTCAAGGTATTTATTTTTTCATTTTCAAAACAATCGACCCCATAAATGGGCCACCCTGTACATACGTGTGACCTGCAATGGCAAAAGAACCTATCTGTGTCCAAAAACTTCGATTTTTACTTCTTTGGCACATTTTGATAGACGAAGATGCCTTTTTCGAATGAAATAACTCGTGGATTTTTGGCTTCATCAAATTTTTCAACTGAAAATGCAGTTTCCGTTTGGCAAAATGTTTTCAATAAAAGAAAAACTAATTTAATTGGGAAAATCTGGAAAAGTGGCAAAATTTTTTGAAAAAATTTACAATTTCTCCAATTCTTCACTCAAAAATCTGTTTTCACACCATACGTCCCTTTTGTCAATCCAAGTCACATATTTTGACGATTTTTCCACGACTGGGTTAAACTTCAAAAAATCGAGAATCCAAAGACCACGGAACCGGTTCAAAAAAATCACGCTAACTGCTTCAAAATCCAGTCCAAAAAAGCACGTACAAAAAAAAACACACCTACATCTACAATTTCGAATTTTTCTCGATTATTTCGACGACTTCGACCTTCATACATCCAAGATGGTTTCCCATTTCAAAACACCGAATCTTGGCATTGAAAAATTCAAACAATTACGCAATTAAAATCGCCTTCTCGGTTGAAAATTTGTACTCGCGTGTTTTCTTATTACATAAACTCGAACTAGCAATTTTCCAAAACTGCCACACGTCACAATCGGTACGATATCATGTGGTCTGAGATTCTAGAAGGGGCGATGGAGGAATGAGGATCTCGCACACGCGTAATTACTGCTCGCCTCGAAGGTCGAACATGCATTCTAAACAATGTACATACGCGTGGTCAAGTTGCATGCACCTGCAGCAGCGTCAGACTATTCGACGTCGAATTCTACCAGCAGCTATTTCGAGGTTACTTGAATACATCGCGCATAGGTACTCTAGATTCTCGACTCGGCCAATCGTAAATTGTCTAGTGATTACGGCGTTGTTGGTCGTTTTTTTTTTAACCATCTACTGGCGAATAATTCATCTCGTGTACGAATCGTAAATTTAACATTTTTATCACACCAGCGTGATATGTAAGCCGGAGGGAAAAACTGATAAGTACGGTACGATAACCGCGCGAGCTGCTGGCATACATTTTAACGTCGTCGAGATTCGCTGGCTCGTACAGCCCGCTTCTCTTTTCACCCAACCGGTTCTCATCTCCGAATACGAGAAAAATTTCACGAATAAACGTAATTTTATCGAAGGTACCTACATCGTCGACGTTAAAGAATACTTCTTCCGAAGATAAAAATTCATAATTCACACGATACCTTCTCCCTTCATCCATGTTCCGTCTCGTCCGGACGATTTATCGTCTCATACGGTGCGATTTTCGATCGATGTGCCGCGATTATTACACGGTCGAGTATAATATTTTCATCGTATTCGCTATTCGACGTCGACAGACCATCTTACAATTCCGTAGCACTAGTTTACATCAATCCTCTGTTCGGTATTCTCGCCTCGCGTCGACTTCCATTGTTAAATGATGCAGTAAAACATTTTATCAGACTGGCCGTGGAAATTCAACCGTGGAAAATGGAACAATCAATAATGCGCAATGCAGTACCTAGCTCTTTTTTCTCTATTTCTCTCTCGCTGCGTTCGTTCGCTCGTTTCGTGAATAGGCCAGCAGCATTTCGCGACCATTACACCGTGTTTTAGCGTATTTCTCCTCGAACACGCAGATCTGCCGACCTAAGTATCCATTGCGCCGTCATCCTCGTGCTCTCCCCTGTGTCTTGCTTTTTTTCTCTTCTTCATGCCTGCGCCGTTCTACTGCGAATTTTCTTATTCAGATTCGTTAGCCTACTTTTTCACGTTGTGCAATTCATCGTCATCGCAGTCGAACACAACACCGTCTGCCCGCCATGTAAAACAGTTCCCCAGACGATGTACGACGTACATTTATAATATTGTTGAAAAAATACACATGTATTTTGCAGTTTTCCATTTCGTCAATTTCAACCAGGTGCTTATTTAGCTTGTTCTAGATGGAATGCGTCAATTCAACTTTATTACACGACGTGTCCCATGGGAAGGTTGACGAGACTTTATCAAAGTGCATAATGTACAATGTACGAAAAAGTTTTACTCGTAATACGTTCCTTTCGGTCTATCGAGTCTCGTATAACACAAAGTTATACAGACGTGGGTACCGGAATCGACGAGGAAATAATTTTGAAAATATTTCACGACAATATATTCGAAAAAGGATTAAATTAGCTTTCAAATGATATGATTACTTGTTTATTTCGTATAACTTTTGTGTTTTGTGACGTCATCGACAGAAAAAAAAATGTACAAAATTAAGAAGTAAGTGTATCATTCGAAAGCGAATTTTATCCTTTTTCAAACGAATTATGCAAAAAAAATCAAAATTGCTTCCATCACGAGTCAAAAGAGCAAAATGTTGAGGAGAGAACACCAAAAGTTAGGAGCAGGGAACGTGACCCTCACAACGTTGAAAACTTTGTAATCGAACTTTTATGGTGAGAAAATCCATGTTTATGGGAAATTCACAAAATCGATGAAGAAAAAAATTACGTTTTACATTTAATGGATTTTCTGGTCAAACTAAGGGTGCTATGAAAAAAATTCAAGGGATGAAAATTGTAGAGCTTGAAATTCTCTTTTTTCTATGAACTATTAATTTTTTTCCTGGAGGGATTAGTTTTCGAGAATTTTGCAGTCAAAGTGGGTTTTTTTCGTTGTCAAAAATATCGACTTTTTAATTGGGCCACCCTACGAGTGGTCTTATTTTCAAAATTGAAGAGGTTACGATCCTTCAGAGCTTAAAAATCGTGAATTTTTTCATTCATTTTTTTCGAAATTTTCTTCAGTCATTTCTAATGAAAGACGTCATCAAATAGTAGAACATAGATGGATCAAAAAAAATTGTTCATATAGTCTGGTATAAAGACTGAACGAGCCATAAAATTAAGAAAAGAGGCTCTGGTGTGGTGGGGGGGGGGGGGGGGGGGG